>VWZP01000844.1:168923-202238 GCA_013396995.1 Dicaeum eximium
GAGAACGGGGGTCCCGGAGTGTGGAGCGATAGAGCACGGGGGTCCCGGTGTTTGGAGGGGCAGAGAACGGGGGTCCCGGAGTGTGGAGCGATAGAGCACGGGGGTCCCGGTGTTTGGAGGGGCGGAGAACGGGGGTCCCGGAGTGTGGAGCGATAGAGCACGGGGGTCCCGGAGTTTGGAAGGGCAGAGAACGGGGGTCCCGGAGTGTGGAGCGATAGAGCACGGGGGTCCCGGCGTTTGGAGGGGCGGAGAACGGAGGGTGGCGGCTCTTGGGGGCGCAGAGCTCGGGGGTCCCGGCTCCCGGAGGGGCAGAGCAGGAGGATTCCGGCTCCCCGGGGAAGAGAGCGAGGGGAGCCGCGCTAACCGGGGGAAGGAGCGGCCGGGACCCGCGGGACGGGAGTTCGGGCGCTGGGCTGGGCTGGGCTGAGCGGTCCCGAGCCCACCCTGGCCCCTCGCTCCGGCCCGACCCAGCAGGTCTCTGTGCCCGGCTGCTGCTCCCTGGCTCCAGCACAAATGAAGGATTTTCCCCGAAAAGCCGCGGCCGGCAGCGCCCCGGGGCTCGCTCGGTCCGTGGCGGGGCGCGGGCAGGAGCCGCTCCTGCTCTCGGAATTAATGTGCCACAATCGCAGCGCCTCCGAAGGAGGATCTGCTGAGAAAGTGGGCAGAAAGCTCTCATAGCGGCTGGTGGCCGCGGGATGATCGCTGATCAGCCAGCCTGGAATGCGGAGCTGGCGGAGGCAGAACCTCTGGAAATGCACCTTTGTGATGGTCTGTGCCTTCCTGTCCGGCTTCCAGAATTTAGGCTAGTTTTAGCTGGCTTTAACTGGCTTTCTTGGTCTTTCTTTTCCCTTCATTCATCCCCGCGGATGACTTTTGTTGAGGGAGGAGCTCTTTGTAACTGGAGAGAGCTGTGTTTGGAAATCGCTTCGCGCGGTAAATGAGCTTTAATTGTGCCTGTTCAGTAAATGCTTCCCCGGGAATCCATCCCGAGCGTGTCCCTGTGTTCCTCTGCTGAGCTCACCGCTGGCTGTGTGGAATAGCGGGACAGGGAGCTGAATGGGAAACACTGCCTTTGATCAGCCTTCCTTTGAGATATTGGCTATCTCCAGAATCCTCCTGCTGTTTGCCTCGGGTCTGAAGCTGTTACCTGAGAGAGCAGGAGGAGCTGGAGCTGCTCTGAGTGCTGACGGAGCTCCGGCAGATGACAGCTCCCATCGCCTGCCCGGGGAGCACAGCAGTGATTCATGAGCCTGCTATGAGCGTTTGTCATGTGTGGGCTGGCACTGCCCTGGGCTCATTAGTTGTCCTGTACTCCAGAGCTGTTTGTTATTCTCAAATTAGCCCGATAATTACATTCAAACAAAGAGTGGCAGCACCTGCGTTTGGTTTTGAATAGACATGAACATTTTTCATTTCCAATAAGCGTCCTCTTCAGAGGAGGATTGAGCAGTATTAATACCTTTGAGAGCTGAAGTTACTCTAAAATACGTGAAGGGAAATGGCTTTCAGCGAGATCCTGTAAAAACAGGGATTTTTGTCCACAGTAAACTTATTTCCCCTGTTTATTACATAGTTGGGTTATGTGATCACTCCACCATCTCATCAAAGAGCAACTTTTAATTTTCTCAGGGGGGGGACAGATCTGTCCCGTGGGTGGGTGTTTGCAGGGGGGATGAAGCTGGTCTCTGTCCTGCTGGGAAGGAGGGCAGGAGGGTGGGAACCCTGCCAGCGGCAGCTTTAGAGATCCTGCTTGAAAGGAGCCTACAAGAGCTGCCTGTTTGAGAAACTTCATCCCTGTCTCCTGTCCCCACCCAGAGCTATTTCCTGGGGGGTGGAGAGACAGCTAATCCAGCCTGCCTTTGGGAGTTTTCCTCCAGGTGAAGGTAATAGTTAGTGCCTTCTGATGGGGATGTGGTGGGAATGGTTTTTTTGCTGATTTGTGATGGAGGGAAGCCACGAAAAGCAGCAGACGGTAAAAAGCATGTTAGTTATTACCAGTTCCATGGTTATCCAGAACGCTGTGCCTGAAAGGGGAATTACCTGGCTTTGCCAACTCCAGCTGGCTGATGGTGCTTGGAAAAATCCTCTGAGCAGCCTGTTCAGTGCTCTGCAGAGTGAGACAAATGCCTGCCATTAGCAGGAGGGCGGGCTGGAAAGGTGGATGTGGGATTCACCAAGGTCAGAGGAGGTGCCTCATTCATCAGCATTTACAAGAAAGATCTCAATTAATGAACTCAATCTCAGTGGGACTGCAGCAGCTCCCAGTGCCCGTGCCTCTGAGGTTCCAGAGTACATCCTGACACTATACATTTCATTTTGGGACCTGGATTGTGGTGAGATGATGTGTTCTTCCAGCAGAGTTAGAAGCTGTGTCTGTACCCATGAGGTGTTCATTGGTTGGTCTCTCTAGAGAAGCTGGTGGGGGAAAGGTTGGGCTGTTGTTCTGCAAAACTGTCTCTGGGTCAGACCTTTGCAAATGGATTTGAGTGGTGAGTTCTGAGCGTTCCCTGCAGGGGAAAAGGCACCTGCTTATTGCTATAACCCTGGGGAAGCAGCTGGGGAGGGGCTCTGCTCAGTCCCAGGTGTGTTCCCTCCTCAGGTGGGGCTTTAACCTTGCTGTTCCTTGTGAGGAGGCCTGGAGTTACTGGGAAAGGTGTGGGGTTCCTGGTGGTGCTTTGAGCAGAGCTGGAGCTGCATCCTGAGGTGTGGGACCCCCAGCACTGCATGGGAATCACCTTGTGGGAGTGGACAGATACAAAACCATGTGAAAACTCCCACCCATCCTTTCTCCTCTGGGAAAAGTGGTGCTGGGTTTTGTTTAATTAAGAGAAACCAATCCTGCCATATAATTAGCGGAAAGCATTGTGCAAGGAACAAAGGGACACCTGAGCACCTGCCCTGGTATGATGAGCTGTGATTATTAAATGAATATCTGAACAAGCTCTGCAGTTAGTGACAGCTTGTTCAAGGTTGTGTCAACACTTCTTTCCCCGTGGATGTGCCCAGCTCTGTTAAGTGGATGAGTTCTCCTCTGGGAAAGGAGTGGAGCTTTGTGGGGTGACCCAATGCTCCATGAAACATCTGCTTCTGCCCTGTCAGCAGCAGGGAGAGCAGGAGCCACCTCCTGTTCTGGGCTGACCCGTTTTGTTATGGGAATGAAGGATGCTGCCTGAATTTGCTAATTCATCAGCAGCAGCAGAAATGTTAGCAGTGATTTGTAGCCCCAGTGTGCTGTCAAATGCACAATAGTAACTGAAGGGGAGAAGTGAAAAACAGGTGTTTGATAATTTTAACCCTTTAAAGAGTCAAGATCACTTACAGGAGAAGAACCTGGTGCTGCTGGGGCACACGAGAGTTTGTACACGAACAAGACTTTTGTGGCATTGTGTCCTGTGCAAGGACACAGAGCACTTTGTCAGCCAGGCTGATCCCAATGCCCTGACCCATCAGCAGAATTTTTCCAATGTTGCTGCTGCTGGCTGGAGCAGTTCTGTCCTGTCCCTGCTCCCTGGGGCAGCCTGAGGTGGCTTTGCTGTGGCATCCTCAGGCACTGCAGCCAAGCACCCAGAGCACTGTAATATTCCAATGTCATTCCTGGCCTGGCTGGGGTTGTTCCTTGGGGCGTGTTTGGTTCCAGGAAGCTTTATTCAGGCTCGTGCTAATGTGTTTGTTCTTGGAAAAAAATCTCTTTGTGATTCATTTGCATTTAGTTAACTGGAATTAGAGCTTGTTTGGGGTGAAGCTGAAGAAACACAACAGGCAGTTTGTGGTGCAGCCTGTTTACAGGTGCATTGTAATTTTCAGGCTCTGTAGAAAGGAGTGTTAATGCTTTATCACCGTGGAATGTAGCAATTAAAAATATTTAAAAGAGTGGAGGTTCAGTGTCCTGAGCTGATTTGCAGACACAACTACACAGATAAGCTCTGTGCATATCTGTTTGGAGTTCACGTGACCTTTTGTGTAGAAGCAACTTGTGGAGTGCTTTGTCAGTATTTAAATATTAATATTAGCAAGCACACCCTTGAACATCTGAGGCTGATCCTGTTTTCATCACTCACTGGTGACTGACCAGGGCTGGGATTTGTGTGTTTGGTCCCTGTGTGCTGGATGCAACACTCACGTCAGGTTTCGTCACCCTGATATCTCCTGATGCTTTAATAAATGCAGCTGCACAGATCAATGGGGCCTTGCCTGAGAGCTCAGAAATTCCAGCTCATGCTGTGCCTCGAGTCCCGGGAAGGCGGGAGCTGTGCTGCTCCCACTGGCAGCTGGACTCTGACCCTGCTCCTGTTTCTCCCTGTTTAAAGGGGAAATATTCTCCTGGGCACCTGTGGGGTGAAGCCAGGCTGCAGCAGCAGGAGCTGGGCTCGCAGGGCTCCCCTTCATCCCCTTTATCTCCTTGATCTGGGAGCTGCTCCTGGCTGCAGGGGGGTGTGGGTCTGGCCCCAGGACCACGAAACGTCCTGAGCAGCTTTGGAAATGCAGCTGCAGAGCCCCAGCAGCTCTCATCACCTCTGCTGGTGTCCAAGTCAGGCTGTGCCTCAAGGCTGGCAATCTCAGGCTGTTTGAGCAATGAAGTGCTCTGGAGTTGTGTGTTGGCCGTGAGATGTGAGAAAGTTGTTTCAGAACAAAACTGGGACTGTTTTTAGTTCTTTGAGCCGGCTTTGCCTCCTGCAGGGGGTGTAGGCAGAATCCTTTGGCACTTCCAGGGTATCCTCTGAGCTCTTGTGGCTGGTGCTGGTGGATTTCTGTGAGGAAATGTTGATTTTGAGAGGATTCTTTGATGCCTAACAGAGCTAGAAGTCAATTTGAATTGTTGATTCTTAATAAATTGATCTTGATGGGATCTGCTGACTTGGAAGGAAAATGCCTTCGGAACAGGGTAAAATCAGGAATGTTTATGAGGAGATGTGGTTGCTTTAAGCTGTTTGTTAGGACACTGTTACCTGCATTAATGCCAGGCTGCAGTTAAATTTAAGCACACCAGGCACAGCTGTTCAGCTGGGTTTTTGACAGGAGCGTTTTCAGCACGATACCAAACCAGAGCAGGCCTAAGGGAGCTGCAGGTTTTGATCCCAGTTTGGACTAAGCCTCGCCCATTTTGTGGCATTCAATGGCTTTTTTATTCTGAAAGCTTTTTGGTGAATGAGGTGGTAACACAAAGTGCTGCCTGTGGGAAGGTGCTGGGTGAAACAAGAGCCCTGTGTTCAGGCTGTGTCTGGTTTTCCCTTGCACAGACTAAACCTCACGTCCCACTCCTGCAGTCTGACACTCCAAAGCCTTTACACGTGGAGACAGACACGTGCTGGGACATAAGATATGCTTGAGAAATACAAAATGCCATTTCTGCTCACCCCAGTGGGGTTTAACCCAGTATGTGCAGTATTTTTTCAGACAGGTAAGCCAAATCTTCAGGAGAGATGGGCTTAGTGCATTGCAGGGAAAGCTGCACCTGGGGAACATTTTTATAAACTAGTTTTCTAGTCTAATTTACTCTTCCATTCTGTCTGGGCAGTTTTAAAATAAATCAAAGTACTTCAAAAGCATTTGTGCCATTGAAAGGGCAGGGTGTGTCTGTCCACACTTTGGTTTTGATGACAAAGGTACTCTGCCCTCTGGAGAAAGAGCAGGGACTCAAAGTGTGGGGCCTGGTGGATGTGTGAGCCTGCCCCTGGCTCTGGAAGAGGTGGTTTGGATTGGATTCTGGGAGGAAATTCCTCCCTGTGAGGGGATGAGGCCCTGGTTCAGGGTGCCCAGAGCAGCTGTGGCTGCCCCTGGATCCCTGGCAGTGCCCAAGGCCGGGCTGGACACTGGGGCTGGAGCAGCCTGGGACAGTGGGAGGTGTCCCTGCCATGGCAGGGGTGGCACTGCATGGGATTTAAATCCCTTCCAGCCACTCCTGGGGCTCTGTGTGGGGCCACTGAGAGGGTGTGAGCTGTGCTGTGTTGGTGCTGGCAGTGTCACAGGGCTCTCTGCTCTGCTGTGTGCTTATGTCACCCACTAATGGCATTACAGGGCCGTGTCCCTGCCGGGCTGTGCTGGGGATGGGATCAGCCTGGCCCTGCGGTGCCAGGAGCTGGGCTCACTTTCACAGCTTTATCCCAGCTCACTGGGAAGGGCTTAGGAGCTGCTTTGAGTTACAGCTGGGATTTCTGAGCTGGGTTAGGTGACCTTAGAGCCCATCCAGTGCCTCCTCTGCCAAGGCAGGGACACCTGCCACTGTCCCAGGCTGCTCCAGCCCCATTGTCCAGCCTGGCCTTGGGCACTGCCAGGGATCCAGGGGCAGCCACAGCTGCTCTGGGCACCTGTGCCAGGGCCTGCCCAGCCTCAAAAGGAAGAATTTCCTCCAAACCAACCTAAAGCTCCTCTCTTTCTGTGGGAGGCTGTTACCCCTTGTCCTGTCTCTCTATGCTCTGAAGCTGCACAGGTTCTTAGCAGAGGGTGTGGAGGATGCTCAAAGCTTGCCTGGGCTTGAGGAGTACCTGAGGAAATCGATTCTTTCAGCACAGGGAGTTTGTGAGGGCACGTGGAGCAGTGGGTCTGTGCTCTGTCTCTGAGCAGGCTCGGGGAATCTGTCTGCATCCTGCCAGAGGTGATGGTCCCAGAGGGATGCACAGAGCCTGCACACCACACACAGCCTGCTGGCAACCAGGCTGCTTCTGGTCCTTGCCCAGCAGGAGGTGGGCTACTCCTTATCTTGGGAGACACAGAGTTGGGAAGGATTCCTGGCAGGCTGAGCTTGGGAAAACTGAGCTTGGGTGCTCTGTGTTAACACAGAATGGGCAGTATCAGCCTTGGCCAGGCATCTGTGGTGTGAAGGGTGATGTAGCACCTCCAGAGATCTGTGCTCCTGGGGTCTGGTGATGTTTCTGCTCCTTATTTTGGGAAAAAAGTCTGAATCAAGCTATACACTTTGATTACTCTAAAGAGCATGGTTAAGTGGGTGCCTTTGAGCTCCCTGGATTCAGCTGCCTTGGAGAAGGTTTAATCCCAGGGGTTTGTAGCTGGGCAGGGCTGGGGAAAGTGGTTTATCAGTCCTAAATCCTGCGGTCAGGGCTGTCTCAGGAGGATCTGCAGCACAGAGGGGCTGCAGGATGAGTGCACGAGAAATGTTTGCAGGCAGATGAAGTGCAGGGAACACCTTTGGGATGAATACTCTGGAGCACCTGGAAGCCACAGTCTTACCTACATTTCTCACAAACTGGTTTTGGTGAAGTGGGGCTTTTCTGTTGCTGCCACTTGGGAGGTGCATTATTTATTCCCCCCCCCTAAAAAATAGCCATTTTTAGCTTGAGGAGACAGACTTGGTTGTGGTCAGAAGACAACACATCACTGCACTGTTTTGGAGTGGCTTTGTCACATGGATGCTAATTGCAGAGAGGTCTTGGAACATTCCTTGGGGAGTGTTGGTGCTGTGGGGCAAAGGCTGGTGCTCACACAGGGGATGGGGGATGGGTCAGAATTTACTGGGAAAGAGAGAATTTGCCCAAATCTGAGCGACTGATTTTAAAATTCTCTGCTGAGAAGATCCATTTATTATTAGGTTATTTGCAGCCTGTGGTGTGTGTCCTCCAGGGTGTGTGTAAGTGGTTTTCCTGGCCCCGGACCAGGTTTCTCTCCTGCAGACAAAACAGTGCGCTGCTTGTCTTGTTGACCTACTCCTCTAAATATGGCACTTGGGAGATCTCCATTTAAATTTAAAACTTGTGAAAGGGGATTCTCCATCTCCCTCCTGTTAATCATTGTGCTGTCTATTTAATGTTTTCACAGCCACTGTGACTCCTCTCGTTCCACATGTTGGGAGACAGACTGGCAGCAGCAGTAAGCTGAAACCAGGTTTTATTCAGAAAGGGTTTCAGTGCTGTAAAAGGAGAATTTTTTTAAAGCGGAGGCATGTGTGTTTTCTAATTTAAAATGGGTTACATTTCTGTCAAAATAGGATCACGCATTCCATCTGCTCCGCAGCCGTAACCGTCTGAAGTCTGAGTCTGGTTACGACTTTGTGGGACTGGGAAAAAATTACTGCTGGGAGTATTTCAGTCCTCGTGCGTTATTAGTGGTGCCGAGCGTGACCTTCCCCGTGTGGAGGCAGGAGTGTTTGTTATTTTAAAGGAGTGTTTGCCTGTCTGCAGGCCTGCAGCGGGGCCGTGCCTGCGCCCTGAGTTCACACAGCAGCACCGTGACTCAGGGCGAGGGCACGCCGGGAATGCATTAATAGCCATGGCTGTATCCCTGCCTATCAAGCACTGCCTTATCAGAAAATAGATCGGGCTGATGGGACTGCCTGGGTGCTGTTCCCAAAGTCCCAGGGGTCCGGGCAGCGCTCCCGTCCGGCGCTGACCGCGCCTCTGGCCGGGCTCCGGCCGCGCTCGCCGCTCCTCTGGCCGGCCACGCTCCGCAGAGTTATGAAGGCTGAAGATGATGCTGAGGATGGGGAAAGCAGCCCGGGGGAGCCGAGCTGAGTGAAGGATGGAGCAGGAGGAGCCGCGGGCGGTGCAGAGCGGTTCCTCGCTGTGAGCTGGGCGCGGATGTGACGGCACTGCTGGCTCCAGCAGCTCGAGTTCAGCATGATTTGTTGGCTCTCTTGTGCAGCCAAAGACTCAGTAGGTATCACAGCTCTCGGGGCTCTGGCTGAGGTTTCATATCCTGGCAGCAATTGCTTGGGTTGTGCAAATGGGGAGTAGTACTTCTGTTTAATTAATGAATGTTTGTATCTCCTTAGCAACTCCTCCTGCGAGGAATCTTCCTTAAATGTGGGATGCATTTGTCAACTATAGAATTAGTTAATCATGGAATGGTTTGGGTTGGAAGGGATCTTAAAGTTCATCCCATTCCACAACCTGCCATGGCAGGGACACCTCCCACTGTCCCAGGCTGCTCCAAGCCCTGTCCAGCCTGGCCTTGGGCACTGCCAGGGATCCAGGGGCAGCCACAGCTGCTCTGGGCACCTGTGCCAGGGCCTGCCCACCCTCCCAGCCAGGAATTCCTTCCCAATATCCCATCCATCCCTGCCCTCTGGCAGTGGGAAGCCATTCCCTGTGTGCTGTCCCTCCATCCCCTTTTAAACTTAGTACAACACAGGCTGTGGATACAAATTACTGAAGTGTTAGTTTTTTTAAAGTAATGCTTCTGTTTATCAGAACTTTTATGAAATGGGAGTGAGGACTGGCTGGGGGGGGTTTGGGAGGATTTTCTGTACATTTGGGTGAGTTGTGCTGGCAGGTATCAGCTGCAGAGGTACCACCCAGCAATCCTACCCCAGTGGGAACACCCAAGGTGAGATCTCTGTCCTGTACAGATGGCAGGGGAGCACAGGGTTTGATGCTGTGTTTGCACAGTCTCTGGGGTATTTGACATGAAAAGCTAAGCCTTGCACGAGGAGGTGGCTTTGCAGGGCAGCCTGTCCAAACTGGGGAGGGACATGGCACTGGTGATGTCACCAGTGCAGTGACTTCTCAGGCCAGGCTGCCTTGGCTTTCAGGCTAATGGATGTGTTAATTGATTGATGAGTCAGTGCTCACCTCAGCGAGCAGCACCGGTGCTAATTTCATTAGTGCTCTATTTTTATTACTCCTGTCACTTCCAGCAGGCTTGGGCTGGGTTAGCTGCTGCTAAGCCTTCATGATTACTGTAATCTTGTTTATTGTGGGAAAGCAGAGTAAAGATAATCACCCCGAGTCGTTAGGGCTGGAAGGGCCCTCTGCAGATCCTCCAGGCCAGCCCCCTGCACGGGCAGGGTCACCTGGAGCAGGTGGCACAGGAACGTGCCCAGGTGGGCTTGGGATGTCCCCAGAGGGGGACACTCCAGCCCTCCCTGGGCAGCTGTTCCAGGGCTCTGCCCCCTCCCTGGAAAGAAGTTCTTCCTCATGTTGAAGTGGAAATTCTTGTATTTTAGTTTCTGGCCTTTGTTTCTTGTCCTGGCTACCACTGAACAGCGTGGAGTCACCCTCTGACACCCCTTGGAGATACTTGTATGGATTGATGGGATCTCCTCTGTCTCCTCTGGTCATGAGTGCAGCTCCTTTTTACAAATCACTGCAGGTGCTGGTGGTGGCACTGGATTTTTGGGGTTATTCTTTTTTGTGTACCCTCTTTTTCTTAAACAGACCCTGGCCTGGGGTTACCTGGTTTAATGTTCTTTATGTTGTGAGGAATTTCTGACCCACAGTCAAAAGTAACTTCAGGCACCCACAGGCTGCTTGTGTCTCACCCTTACCAGCAAATTCTTTCGCTGTGCAGAGTTAGAATTGAATGTTACACTCCTATTTTGAGTAAAATACTCCTTTGGAAGCCTTGTTCTTCTGTTAAAAGCTCCTTGAATATCAAGTCATCCGTGTCCAGCTCGGATGTGAGGTTCCTGTCACAGACCAGTTTCCTGAAAAGCCCTGAGCTATTCAGAGGGATGGTTTGGCAGGGAAGAGAGCAAGCTCTGCATTTTGGGATGGGAGGCTTGGCCTGGGGCCTGAGATTCTAATTTTGAAGTAAACAAGAGAGGAGTGGGGGGTGAGGGCTGTCTGGGGCTGAATGGGTGCTGCTCTGTTTATGACTGGCTCGGGCTTTCTCTGCCCTCCGCAGTGCTTTGGGAATTGCACGCAATTCAGAACTATCAACTTGGAATTTTTCTTCTGCAGCTCAGTAGATGTTCTTCCCTTGAATATCAGCTAATTTATGACCCACTGAACAGGCTGGCACAGCCAGGAAAAGCCACGTCCTGGAGTGTATTTTTAGTGCATCCATTTGTTGTCGGAATATGAAAACTGAGCAAAGACAAACAGAATGAGGAAAACCAAAGAAATTTAATGCTAAAGGTCTCCTTTAGCACCAAAGTGGCTTAACCAGGCTGTCCCAGAGCTCTGCCCATTGAATACCAGCAGCAGTGTGACAGGGATGTTGCACAAATAACCCCAGACATCCTGGTGGGCTCAGCACTGTTTGTAAACCGAGGTGGATTTTGTTGTGGCTCAGCCCTTGGTGCATCCCAGGTGCTCCAGAAACTCACACCTCTGCTTGTGTGTCCCAGGTGAACCCAGACTGGAACAAGTACGATGACAGGTTGATGAAGGCAGCAGAAAGGGGCGATGTGGAGAAGGTTTCCTCCATCCTGGCCAAGAAGGGGGTTAGTCCCACCAAGCTGGACGTGGAAGGGAGATCCGCGTAAGTGACCTCCAGAGCTCGGGGCTGTGGTGGGGGGCTGCTGAAAACCCCGTTCCTGCTGCTCTGGGAGCCTTCCTGAGTACAGAAATCTGTCTAATACCTCACCTAAATCTAGCTTTGCTAAGCTGGAATCCAGCTGGCTGGAATGAGAATCTCAAACAATCTTCACTTCCAAGTGAAGATCAGTGTTTACAGGCTTGCTCTTGCCAGGTTTGAATGTTAAAGGGAAACTGAAACCACACTGGTATTTCACCTGGTTCACTCATCCAGGTAAATAATGATTGCTTCTCAGGAAAGTTGTCTTGTTCCTTGAAGTAATATTTGCAGAACCCTGAACTTTGGATGCTGTCCAGAGCTGGCCCCTCTAACACTTCCCTTATACAGCTGCTGGCTTTGGCTTTCCTGGCCAATATTGCCATTTTTGTTTACAAACCAGCTGTGCCTAAGCAAGGCTTTTTCTCTCTTTTTTTTTTTTTTTAGATTCCATGTTGTAGCATCAAAGGGAAACCTGGATTGCTTGAACACCATCCTGGTGCACGGAGTTGATATCACAGCCACTGATGCTGCAGGTGGGTTTCCTCACAGGCCCAGGGCCAGCCTGAAAATGCTCCCAGCTGGGTTTCATTCTGGACTAAAGTTAAGCTGAGCCACAGGATAGCTCTTCCTTCTTTCTGTAGGTGGCAAAAATGAATTATTTGTGTGACTTGTTGCTGGGCTTGAGGAAACTGGCTGTGTCCTGTCATGGAATTAATGAATGCAGCAGAACTTTAAGGGATGTGGGTTTGTGCTGCTGTAATTGTGTCTGTAATGTGCTCCAGACTCACTGGTGACATCAGCATTTCTGGGTGATAAGAGCAGTTTTAAATGAACTCGAGGTGGGGATTCAGATGAAGTGTGCCCAGCTGAGCCTCAGGAACTCAGAGCTCACCTGTACCTTCCACATTTCCTTGTGTGCTAGCAGAGTTTGTGGGAGGTCTTATGGAAGGGACAGTTAAAAACAGGTGCTAATTTCCAAGTCGTTACCTCAGAATTTAATAAGTTTGCTATGAAGCTGAAAACAAGAAAATTTACAGAGATAACTTGGCCTCCTTCTCTTATGGGAGAGTTCATTTTTTAAATCCTTGTGTGGAGTCAGGTGCAGTATTTTGAGATCAGTGTCACAAATGGACTCTCATCCTTGATGGAAGGTTCCCTAGAACAGGAAAAGGCTGTAACAAAGTGAGGTGTAGAGAGGAGATGTCACAGCACAGGCAGATCTGCAGGGACTGGCACACAGGAACTGTTGTACCTAAAATGCTGGGAGTATTCATCAGAAATTCACTCAACCCAAAGGCTGAGCTGCTGTTCTCTGTTTTTAGGCAGAAACGCCCTGCATTTGGCTGCCAAGTATGGCCATGCTTTGTGCTTGCAGAAGCTCTTGCAGGTACTGAAAATACAGCTTGTCTCTTACAGCTCTTACATTGAGGGGGAAAAGGTGGCTGTAAATGCACTGATTCAACATTGGGATATGTGATTTCTTTCTTAATCAGATTTTTTTTTTTAATAAGAGTCACGGGGAAAAGATGTTTTCGTGTTAAATACCAGATTGGGACTGAAAGAGGGCTAAAATAAAGAAAATAAACTTTTTAATTTTTTTTAATCTTTTCATAGACTATCAAATCAAGTTGTTGTTTGTCATTCTTGAAGAAAATGGGACTGAGTGTCTTTAAAGACTGCTGTTCCCTGTCTGAATGCAGTTTAAAACAGTAACACTGGCTGCTCCAGAGCAGTGTTTGCTAAAAAAGCTGGGCATTCATAGCCACAAACTCCTATTAATGAAACAATGATAGAGGGTTGTCTTAGGTTTGTGTGATGTTTATTTTTTCTACATTTATTCCTGGTCAGTGTATGCTCATTTGAATTTTTGTTTTTCTGTTATTTTTGAGGGGTTCTTTTAAACTTTTAATTGATGAATGTCTCCATGCAGATATAAAGGCTCATTATCTGTGAAAAGTCTAATGAATTGTGCAATTCCTGCGCATATTTTTTACTTAAATCACGTTTTATTGCTTTAAATTAAACCCCAAACACCTGATGTTGTGAATGCAGTCTGGATTCTGATTGCTAACTGGGATTATTTATTTCAACAGTACAACTGTCCGACAGAGAATGTGGATCTCCAGGGGAGAACTGCTCTTCATGATGCAGGTGAAGGGGTTTGCTTTGCTGGTACCTGTATGGAAATGGAGATTTAATTAATGGATTTACTTCCAGATGGGCTGAATTCTTCTGTTTTAATTTTGGTGTAGGAGGAGAAGGTGTTTTATATTGTCATGACATTTTTCCTCAGTAATGAGCTTAACAGTCTTACGGAGCTTGGAGGTCTGAGGTGAAGTGGAGTAAAATCTTCAAGTACCACGAGCAGAGTTTTAGGGCAGTGCTGAGGGGAGGTTAAGACCCCTTTCCTCTGGGTTTTCTGCACCCTCCTTGCTGCAGAGTGTCTGGCACAGCAGCGTTTGATTTCTTTGGGGCGCTTTGGGTGGTGAGAGAGCAGAGCCCTGCAGCCTTTAACCCAGCCGTGGGGATTCTGGTGAAACAGATCCCCCAGGGATGTGCCTGGGGCCTCCCCAGGCTGCTCACAGCACACCTGCCCTCCCTGCTGTCACTGTCACCTCCCTCTCTGCTCTGTCCTCAGCCATGTCCGACTGCTCCGCCAGCATCCAGCTGCTCTGCGACCACGGCGCCGCCGTCAACTCCAAGGACGGGGTAAGGGGCTGCCCTCCCTCCTGCTGCACTGGCCCTGCTGCAGCTGCTGGGCTCTCCCTGCTCCTCCCCCTGCCCTCAGCCTGTCCCTCTGTCCCCAGGACGGGAGGACACCGCTGGTGCTGGCCACGCAGATGTGTCGCCCCGCGGTCTGCCAGCTGCTCATAGACAGGGGGGCTGATGTCAATGCCAGGGACAAGCAGAGCAGGTGAGGACTGCAGGGATGGCTGCAATTCCTGCTGCCACGGGAGGGAAAGATGCCCCTTGGCACAATGAGTGTGCTGAGTCTGGGGGAAGGGAACCTGGCATTGAGTTCAGAAGTGGATCTGCCAGTTCAACGCTGCAGATAAATCTGGCCTTTTTTCCTGCTCCTGCTGGCATCTGAAATATTCCCAGGCTTGTTCCTGCCAGCAGGGAACCTGCACTTGGTTGTTTGAAGGGTTTTTCTGTCCAAAGCAGCCTTTGGGATTGATGTGCACAATGGGCCATGGCAAAAGTGGTGCCCTGGCAAGAAGTCCTGAGTCCCTTGGAGCTCCCAAGGGACCTTGAGCTGTTTATTCCTGGGGTCAGGGGAGGGAGGTTCTGTTTGTAGCTGCTGCTTTTGCCACTTATTTCTTGGAGAATTCCTCTATGACATGAGGCTGCTGTTGGACAGAGCCTGGCTGCTCACACTGCACATCCTGCATTTGGGGAGTGTTTGGGGAAGCACTGCCAGGGCTCTCAGGCACCCCCCTCTCCAAACCTTGTCTAAACTCCTTGCCTGGTGTTTGTTGTGTCTGCTGAGATTTGTATCTGGTAGAGGAAACCAAAGTCATGGGAGTTCTCCAAACACTGGGTGACTTTCAAAGGCAGCAAGCCTGTGCTGGCTTGATGGAAATACTGTTGTTATGGTGGGTTTGTTTGCTTTTCCACAAATATTTAAACATTGCCTGAGTGACTTTAGAGAGCTGCTTCCTCTGAGGACAGGGGGAAGGTGCCTTGGCTGAAGTTTCTGTGCCCAGACAGGGATTTCTGAGGGCTGGCTCTGTGGCTGATGCTCCCTGGGTCTCTGAGTGCCTCTCTCTCCCCGTGCCAGGACTGCCCTGATGCTGGGCTGTGAATATGGCTGCAAGGATGCCGTGGAGGTGCTGCTCAGGAATGGTGCTGATGTTGGTTTGACTGATGGCCTTGGCCATGACTGTGCTTACTATGCCAGGATTGGGGACAATATTGACATTTTGGCTTTAATAAAAGCTGCCCTTGAGGACTCCGGCAGAGGTAGGAGGAACCTACACCACCTTCCTTTGGGTGCAGTTGTGTCCCTACTCCTGGGACTCCAGGAGCTGTTTTGGAGGGCAGCTGTGGCCACAAAGGTCATAAACTGCCCCTTTGGGAGGGGGAAGACAGTTTTTGGGGTTGTGTGGTTTTTAGCAAAGCTTTTAAAGCGTTTGCAGGCTTTGATGCCTTGAGGGCTTAACAGTATTGATCATGGGAGCTATTTACCCTTATTTATAGAATAGCCTTTGTTTTGTAGAAATAAATAGCCTTTATTTGATGTAAAACCTTGTGGATGTCTGTGTTTGATTAATTTGGGGACGTGGTGAGCTGTTCTTTGAAATGCCCTCTCAGGGTGGGAAGGGGACAGAATCAGCTGAAAGTGTCTCATTGTTGCATGAATCTGAACGAAATGCCTTCTGTAACTCCCTGTTTTGTGGTGTTTTTTAGGAAGAGACAGCATGAAGAGAGGGCAGGCTGAGCAGAAGGTACTTGCTGAGGCCACTTGTCACTGGGTGTGGGCTGGGGTCACGGGTGCCCCATCCCAGTGGGAACTGGGAGGACTGGGATGGTTGCAGGGATGTAAAGGGATGTTCTCTGCTGCACTGACAGGTCACCAGCGTGCCCCAGCAGTGGGGCCGGGGCTGTGGAGCACAGGAGGAGCTCAGAATGTTCCAGAAGGAGCCCAGCACTCAGGTGGGTGGGGAGGATTCCTGCAGGGATCATGAGCCACAGGCACTAAAGACCAGCTGAGCTGCTGGAGTGAGCACTAAGATCCCATCAACAAAGGTCCTGTATTGCTGTTTACTTAAAACCTAATTGCGTGGTGGGGAGTGTGGCAATTATGCAAATGAGCTGTAAACTTTTTCAGGAAAAAAACCTGCACTTTTTTGGGCAATAAATAATTGGAAGTGTCCCTATCTTAACCTTTCCTACCTCTTAACTTTCTGCCTCTGCAGTAAAATCAAATGCAAATGAGGAAGATTTGTTTTTTTTAACATTCTCAAGAGATGTATGTGTCATACTAAAAATAATCTGTGTCATAATTGTTCTACTAACCAGCATTAATTTTCCCATCTCATTCCCATGTCATTGCAGTTTTCAAAAGGCAGGGCAGGGCTTGGAGTCTTCAGTAGCTGTTAAATCTGTTGGCTCAGAGTCTTTACCTTTCCCAATGTGTGTGTAGTGTGGGGAGGTCTTTTTTTTTTTTTTTTNGACTTGGAGCTGGAAAACCAAGGTTTGAAAGATCGAATGAGAGAAGTGCAGGAGGAGCAGAGGATGCTGCTGGACAGAATCAGTGGGTTACAGCTGCAGCTCAGTGAGGTAAAGCAACACTTGGGATACCTGGGAAAGCTGGGATGTCCCCCTGCTGCTGACAGGAAAGCACATGGAATTAGGATGTGGTCTCCACTGCCTCCCTGGCACTACTGCAATGTGTGTCACTCATTTTCTGCTGGAGAAGCCTTTGGTCTGGTAGTTACACTGGAATTGTGAGGAGGCTGATGCAATGTCCTTCCCTGACACCCAGAAATTTGAGCAATAGCATTGGTGGCTCTGCCTCCCAGGGCAGCTGAGCCCTGGGCTGCTCTGGACTGCTGGAATTTGGAGGCTGAACTTCAGCTCTCCATTAAATGTAGGTGGTGTGTGGCAGGGCTTTGTCATCAGCTGATTTTCCAGCTGTTACTGGAAGTGGAAGCACAGAGAAAAAAAAAATTCAGTTGGCAAGAAGACAAAGCCAAAGGTTTTCAAGAGAAGTTTCTCACCCAGATTTGAAATGTTGATTTAAAACAAAAATTCCCTCTTTTTGGAGGTCTAAGTGTGATCAGTAGAAAGAAAATATAAAGAGGGGTTTTTGTTGTTTTTTGCTTTATGGAGGCTGTTTCTTTGGTGTATTTTTGTAAAGGTACATTTATGCAGCTTCTCCTAAATGTAGCCCTTGGATAGAAAGAATATTTCTTCGTGCAGTCACTGGCTTGTCAGAACTCCTGTTTTAAGGATTTCCTTTATAAAACAAACTTCTTAGTAGTCACTTCCCAAAATCAGCAAACTTCTTCTGAAAAGCTGTACTCAGCTGCCTCAGTAGTGCCTGAGCTAGAAAAGAGGAGATATTCCAGTTTCCAGAGACATCTATCAGACATCCTTAATTCCTGGCTAGAAAACAGAAAATAGAGCAATAAAGCTGGATGGAAATTGGAAGGGGAGCTTTAGAAACTGGGGTGGATGTGTCAGCTGATGAACTGTGTGTGAGCCCCTTAAACATCATTGAAAAAATTATTTGGGGGGGGATTTTTTTTGTCATTTTTGCAGGAGCAAATGTTTGCAGATGATCTTGAGACTGAGGTAGGATATGTCACCTGCAGGTGTCACAGCACTGGGGAGTAGGGGAAGCAACTCTCTCTCTATTTCCTCTGCAGTTTTAAATACATTACTGAAAAGCTACCTAAAAATGCCAGATGAAGTATCTACTGCTCTGGATCAGTTTATGCAGCTCCACAGCATCTCTGTTACTACAAATAATTATCATTCCCATGGCTCCTTTTAAGCACACTTAGGATATTAAGCACGCTGATAATATTAAGCATCTCTGTAGTGACTTTCAGTAATGCAAGACTAACAAATATTAATTAATTAAACAGCAGCAGGTTATGTTGGTGCTTATTCTGGACTCATTCTTCAAGACTCCACCTCTAGAGGAGCAGTCTTGAAGAAGAACTCCAGAAGCAAAAAATTAGGGGTTCTTTCAGTGCTGATCTTGCTTGAAGTCCTGTCTAAACTCTTTAAAAAGTTACTTGAGGTCTTACAAACCTGTCCATTCTTGTGGTTTTGTCAATGTGGCACTCCTTCTCTTTCAGAAAGATGAGTTGAAGAAAATCCTGACTACCAAGGAAAAGCAGCAGGAAGAAAGTTTAAGGACTATTGAAGCTCTCAAAGCTAAACTCAAGTATTATGAAGTACGTTGGGTGATTTGCAATGGGATATAGCAATTGATATTTACAGTAGGAAGTACTTCAGCATTTTCAATTGCTGAAACTGTTGAGTGGTTATCTCATTTCAAAAGCTGTCCCTGCCCCTTCACCCCTGGTTTAACATAGAGCAGAAATAGGAAATGAATTTTCAGCTTTACTTTTGTTTCTTGCTCTCTGATTTTAGGGCGACTCTGCAGGTTCTGGAGGTAACTTTGGAAATAGTAAGTGCAGTTAATTGCTAAAGCTTGCTGTGCATGGTGGAGTGTTAGAACACAGGAATAAAGGGGGTTTTGATCATCTTTTCCTGTTGCTGACCTGAAATGCAGCCAGGCCTCGTGTCCAGCCCCGAGCCCCCCGAGCAGAGCTGTGTTTGTAGGATCAGCTACTACTGATCAGCTCTCCCAGGAGAGCCTGGCCTTGGGAAACGTGCTTGGAGATCTGCTGTGTCCTCTGCTGACATGAAAACGGGGTGAGCAGGATCCCTGCTCCCAGTGGAGCTGCCCTTTCCATCCTGCCAAGCTGAGCAAAGCCCAGCCTGGCTGAGGGGCAGCAGCTGTGTCAGAGCTGGAGCCCAGCAGGTCTGGCTCAGCCACCTGAGCTCCCATGGTGTGAGCAATGAGCCCATTCCCAGGAGCTGCCCTCTGCTGCATCCTGCCCAGCTGCAGACCTGCTTGCACTTGTGTAACACAAGGGCTCTTGACAGATTAAATGATGTTTTGAGTGCTTGGCTGCCTGGCAGGAGGGGTCATGGACGTGGAGTGCAGGGATGCTTTCCCTGCTGTGGGCGAGCTGCCAGCTCTGGCCCTTGTGCAGGAGCAGAGCCCAGCCTGGCAAACCACTTCTGTCCTCCTCCTTAGGAGGGCTTTGGCCAGGCTTCCTGTGGGGATTAATTAAGTAGAAGTTGTTTTAATAACAAGTACTTAAACACCAGCCTTCAGCCTAATGTGACCGCGGTGACCAGAATAAAGCTCGGCAGGGAAATCAGTGTTCTTGTGATTGTGTTACTGTTTTTAACCAGAGCCTAAATGCTGTTTGCTTTGAAAATCCAGGAAAAGAAGATTTATTGCTTAAACAAGGCCAGGCGTTTGCAGTGGAATCCCAGGTAATAAATATTTTACCACTGGAAGGAACTCTGAGACAGTCATGCTGGGAAAGCTAAACGTGCTTGTAAAAGTGTGTTTATTGAGCATTGCTTCTGAACACACAGTTTTGAGGAATTCTTGCTTTTCTGTGTTTGTATTTAACTGTGGGTGCCCTCTAGAGTCCTGCCTGTGACAGGGCTGTAAATGCTGGGAACTGCTGGGTCTGCCATGAGCTCTCCTAAATGTGTTTTACAGTCACTCTGTAAACTGGGGATGCATCTCCATCATATTTTTCTAATTTAAATTCAGCCAATCTAAGGGTGATTTCATTTTTCTGCCTGCTATATAATCATTCTATGACAATTCTGTTTGATAGCTATCAACCTTTGAAGGCAGCAATTTGGGTATAAACAAGGCCCAGCAGACCCTTGGGGGTGGAACGAGATGGTCTTTAAGGTCCCTTGCAACCCAAACCCTCCTAGAATTGCAAATGACTGCATTCCTCAGTCTTCTCAGCAAGAAGGGTCTGTTAGCCATGGCATTCTGTGCTCTGATTCCTTATAAAATTATTTTCACACACTTGAGGGATGGGAGCAATATCTTAGTAAATTAGATTTGTTCTAGCAGATGAGTGATTAAATATGAATGCAGAACAAGGGAAATGGAATTAATGAATTATACCTGCCTCTCTAGGTTTAGATGGGATGTTGGGAAGGAATTGTTCCCTGGGAGGGTGGGGAGGGGCTGGGATGGAATTTCCAGAGCAGCTGTGGCTGCCCCTGGATCCCTGGAAGTGCCCAAGGCCAGGCTGGACAGGGCTGGGAGCAGCCTGGGACAGTGGGAGGTGTCCCTGCCATGGCAGGGGTGGCTCTGGGTGGAATTTAAGATCCCTTCCAACCCAAACCATTCCATGATTGGGAAGCAGTAATGTGGAGCTGTATTTGAGATTTTTGCTGTTAAAAGCTGAAATACCTGTTCTCTAATAAGGGCAAGAATCACTTACTGTGAAAAAAATAAAAAATATGTCTCTGGCACTAATTATGCTTGGATCAACTGAATTTTAGACAGTTGCCATATTAAATAATGGCAATTCCCATATTAAATAATAAGTAATAAACACGTGTATGTGACCTGTCAGAGTTGTGAACTTTTATTTTTTGTGCCAATTTCCCTTCAGTCCAGGTCTATGCTGAGGCCCCTGGAGCTCTCCCTGCCTACCCAGTCACCCAGCTCAGAGAAGGAAACTTTAAAGAAAGAGCTTGAGAGCCTGAGGAGCTGCTTTGGTGCAGCCAAGGAGGAGATCAGCAGGCTGCAGAGGGAGCTGGCCCTGAAGGGCTCAGAGTGCAAAGCTCTGGCAGCAGAGTGCGAGAGGAGCAAGGCAGAGTCTGACAGCCAGGTCAGGCAGCTGGAGGATGCTCTCAAGGACGTCCAGAAGAGAATGTTTGACTCTGAGGGCAAGGTGAAGCAGATGCAGAGCCACTTCCTCGCCCTCAAGGAGCACCTGGCCAACGAGGTGGCCTCGGGAAGCACCAAGGCCACGGAGGAGCTCAAGGAGCAGCTGCAGGAGATGAAAACCAAGTACGAGGGGGCCTCTGCTGAGGTGGGGAAACTGAGGAACCAGATCAAGCAGAACGAATTGCTGGTGGCAGAGTTCCAGAGGGATGAGGGGAGGTTGGTGGAGGAAAACAAGAGGTTGCAGAAGGAGCTTGTGAAGTTGGAGACGGAGCGAGATCAGAGGGGCAGGGACGTCACGGAGTTGGAAGGGCAGCTCAGAGACACGGCCGCCAAATTGGCGCGGTCTGTGAGCGCAGAGAGCTTTGAGAACATGAAGAGTTTGCTGTCAAACGAGGTGGGGGAGAAAGCAAGGAGATTAGCAGAGGTGGAAGGGGAGAGGGAGAAGCTGCAGGCAGAGGTGGTGCTTTTACAGAGGGAGTCTGAGAGTCAGAGAGCTCAGCTGGCACAGTGTGTGAAGGCAGAAGAGCACGAGCAGATGAGGAGTGGGTTTGAGCAGAGGAAGGAGGAGCTGGGGAAGGCAATTTCTGAGCTATCACAGAAGAATGAGACTCTGCAGAAGGAACTTGAAAGA
This sequence comes from Dicaeum eximium, assembly GCA_013396995.1. Lineage (NCBI taxonomy): Eukaryota > Metazoa > Chordata > Aves > Passeriformes > Dicaeidae > Dicaeum > Dicaeum eximium. The sequence goes on from VWZP01000844.1 coordinate 190,208, forward strand.
TTGCAGGCTGATAACAAGGTGCTGAAGCAGCAAGTCCAAATGCTGAAAACTGAAATTAAAAGCCAGAATGTGCCTTTAAAAATTCATGAGGAGTTGAAGAAAGCAAACGATCTGGCTGTGGGTGACCTGACAAAAAAGCTTTTTGAAATAACAAAGAAGTACAATGAAAGCAAAGCAGAAGCTGAGAAGCTGCTGGCAGAGAAGAACAGCTTAAATGAGAATATCAGCCACTTCCAAGCTGTGTACCTGTCTCCAGAGCAGCACAAGAAAGAGGTGGAAGCTTTAAAATCTAATGGGATTGAGCTTGAAAAGCAGCTTGCTGAGCTTCAGAAGAAATATGATGAGGAGCAAGTGAAAGTGGGCAAACTGGTGAGTGAGAACACGGGCTTGAGGGACACCCTGAGGGATCAGTATGTGCTGGCCACCACACACGAGGAGGTTAAAACTGTCCTGAACAGCACCCTGGAAAAGACCAATGGGGAGCTCTCAGATCTGAAGGGCAAAATTGGAGAGATAAAGCAAGAGTTCCTGAGGGTGAACGAAGAAAATGGGGCTTTAAAAAATAAGGTGAAACTCTTACAGAACCAGTTAAAAACGGAGTACATAAGTTTAAAAGACCATGAAAGCACGGTAAATACTTTAAATAAAAGCGTGCAAGAGCTGCAGGAGAGCAATGCTGCCGTGAGGGCTGAGCACAAGAGGGGGCAAGACGAAATCTTACAATTGCATGCAGAAATTGAAGCCCAGAAGAAGGAACTGGACACAATTCAAGAGTGCATCGAGTCAAAATACGCCCCGGTGGCCTCCTTTGAGGACAGGGAGCAGAGCTTCGAAGCCACAGTGAGGGAGCTGAGGGCCCAGCTGCAGGAGCAGGAGCAGAGGTGCAGAGCCAGCGAGGAGGAGGCGCGGAGGTGCAGGGAGGAGAGCGAGCAGCTCCGGAGCGGGGTGGTGTCCATCCAGAAGGACCTGCAGCACAACAGCGTCCTGGCAGAGAAATCCCACCAGCTGGAGCAGCTGTGTGCCAGCAGCATGGAGCAGCTCAACCAGCAGCTGAGGGCTCTGCTGGGGAAATTCGGGGGGCAGCAGGGGCAGCAGGAGGGGGCCCTGGCCCAGCAGCCCCCGGCAGGGCAGGTGGAGGCCCTGAGGGAGGCTCTGGGCCGCACCGTGCAGGAGCTGCAGGAAGCCCTGAGCAGGAAGGAGGAACGCTACAGCAAGGAAATGCTCCGGGTCGGGGAGCTGCAGCAGCAGCTGGCTGAGCTGAAGGAGTCCTCCGTGCCTCTGGTGGAATATACCCAGCTGAAGGAAGGGCTGGAGGGAGAAATCACGGCCGTCAAATGCAGCCTGAGGGAGCAGGAGGCAGAAACGCGGGCGAAGAGCGAGGAGGTGCTGAGGCTGCAGGCCGAGCTGCAGCAGAGCCAGCGGGCCTTGGCAGAGCTGCAGGGCCAGGAGGTGGTGGCCATGGCAGAGTACAGCTCCATGAAGGGGGCCCTGGAGGCCCAGGTGAGCAGCATGGCTGGCCACTTGGCCAGCATGAGCCAGAAGTACGAGCAGGCCTGTGAGGAGGCTCTGCAGGCCAGGAGGAGCGAGCTGTCCCTCAAGGATGAGAAGGAGCTGCTCCAGCTGCGGAGCTGCAGCATCGAGCAGGAGATCAAGGACCAGAAGGAAAGGTGTGACAAATCACTGACAACCATCATTGACCTGCAGAAGAGGATCCAGGAGTCTGCAAAGCAGGTGGAAGCCAAGGACAACAAGGTGAGATCCGGGGCTCATGCTCCTGATGCTCTCACCTCAGCATTCAGGGACTGGGCTGCAGGTCCTGAGGTGTTCCAGCACCACTCTGTGCTGAGCATTAGGTACCCAGGGCTGGCCCAAAGCAGCTGAAGTCCTGATTTTGCATTATGCAAAGTTATTCCAGTCCCTTATATGTTCTGGACATTGTGTAGTATTTAAACTCTGTTAAAGCTTCAGACTTGTGGGGATATCAGCTCCTCCTTCCACTGGAGCTGTGTTTGTTGGGCATCTCTGACTTGCCTTCTAGAGGTTCACTGTTCTTCCTAGAAGTTAGACCTGGAATATCCTTGGATCCTCCCATTTTTCAGTCCCTTATGTCACTGCTGACCTGCAGGGTCTGTACCAGTGCCCACAATGGGAACCAGCACATCAGGAAAGCAAAATCCTCTCTTAGCAAGCTGGGACAAAGACCCTTCAGTGCTTGCTGGGCTTCATCAGACTTGAAAGGATGTTAAAGAGCAGTTTGCAGTGAGACATCCTGAAATGGTGTTTTCTGTGGGGTTTTTTTTCCAAGATAACAGAGCTGCTGAACGACGTGGAGCGGTTAAAGCAGGCTCTCAACGGCTTGTCCCAGCTGACATACACCACTGGGATCCCCTCCAAGAGGCACAACCAGCAGGTGGAACTGCTCCAGAGCCAAGTGAAAACACTCCAGCAGCAGCTGGCTGTAAGTGCTCACACAAGGTGTTGTCTGACGTGCAGTAGCATTGCTTAATTCTTGTATAAACAGGGAAATGTGGATATGCCCGCTGGAGCAGGGGGTGGGACTGCAGCCTCACACTTCTCAAGGGCAGTATCCATTGTTTCCTTGGGTTTTTTTTCCTCTGAGTTGCTGCTTCTCTGTAAATTTTTTTCTGCTTTCCTCTTCAGTTTGAGTTGTGACACTTGACAGCTTTTCCAGATAAAAAGGATATAACCAAAGCAGGAGAGTTTGTGCTTATGGGATAATCTGCTATAATCCTGCCAAGACCATTTCTGCAGGCTCAGCTTTAGTCATTTCTTACAACCATATATTTTTTCTCACACTGTAAGGGTGAGGTGGTAATTTCTTAATGGCTTTGAGTTGTGTTCCTCTGCCTGCAAGCCCCGAGTGTGTTGTTTGTCATGAAGCACTGACAGAGCAGGGGACACATCCTGAGTGCTGGGATTTTGTGCACACTTCTGTGGCCCCCGTGGCTTCAGTAAAGCTCATGATTAAAGTCTGAGCAAAGTGAGCTCTCCTATTCCTGCTCAGATTCACAAATGCATCTATCAGAGTATCTGCAGGGTTGATCCTTACGAGGCAAAGTGCTCTAAAGTGGGGTGGTTTTAACCAAATAGCTGATGTTGGTGATGAAACCAGTGTGCAGAGCCAGGAGTTGGGCTCTGGTGGGCCTTTCCAGCTGAGGATATTCTGTGATTCTGTGATCCCAGCTCCTGGCTGGCTCTGGCAGCAAAACAGCAGTGACGTTTTTCCCTTGATTAGTGGAGGGGATAAAACTCCAAGGTGGGAACTCGGCTTTGCTGGGTGTGGCAGTGCCCACAGCCCAGTGCAGGGAGCTGGGAGGGGCAGGAGCAGCCTGGAGAGGTGAGGACTCAGCCCTGTGCCCGTTGTGTCCCCCAGGATGCCAAGAGGCAGCACCAGGAGGTGATCTCGGTCTATCGGACGCACCTGCTCAGCGCTGTCCAGGTGAGCCTGGGGCTCCTGCTGCTGGGGGGGCTGGCTGGTGTCTGGGGGGATCTCCAGGGGTTGTGACCACTCTTTGCTCCTCCAGGGTCACATGGATGAGGATGTCCAGGCTGCCCTGCTGCAGATCATCCGGATGAGGCAGGGCCTGGTTTGCTGACGTGTCTGGGTGCTGTGCTTGTGGCAGGGAGAACCTGCAGGGGCTTCATGGTGATGTTAAATCAGTGCTGGTGACAAAGCTGCAATTACAGCCTCCCAATACCCAACAACTCTCAAAGCTGAAGCGTTTTCTTCTCATAAAACACTAAACCAGGGCTGGGGCGTCTCAGGCCTGGCACTTTTTTCATGAGATGGATTAAAATTATAGAACATCTTCTAAAACTGTCAAAATGATGACATAGAGCTTAAATTATTTTAATGTCTGATTGACCACTTATTAAAGCAGGACCTACACCCAGAAGCTCCAGTTGATCCTTGAACTTGAACTCTCATGGGATACCCAAAAATAAACCGTGCAGAGCAGTGTGGCTGAGTGTTGTAGCTGTGGATGTCCCTTAATGATTAAGAGAAAGTGGCTCATTTGTCACAGTGGCTGAGCAGGATGTGCTGTGACACACACAGGAAGCTGTTTTGCTGTCTCTTGTAACTTGGCTGGCCAAGTTACAGCCTTTATTTAATATATAAGCTTAAGATTTAGTGCCTTCGCTTCTACAAGACTTTTTTAAAAAATCAGGTTTTCCATCCGAACACTAACACTCCCTCCCCCCAGAGTGTTCCTGAATGCTTCAATCCTGACTCCTGCAGGCTGCAAGAGTGGGCCTGGTTTGGATCCCAGTGCCATGGTCCTGCTGCTGCAGAATTTCATTCCTCATCAGGGTGGGACTGAGCAGCTCATTGAGGCAGTTCAGGTGCTGGGTTTTCAAACACCCACCAGCTCATGGAAGTCTGAGCTGTAAATGATGTGCTTTAATCTTATTTACGTGGGAAGATGTCAGCAGAGAGGACTAATGAAAGGAGGATTTTTAATTGCTGGAATCTCCCCATGAAACAAGGCTTCATTTTTTAACTGAAGGATGGTTTCCATAAGGAAGTTCTATGGAAAAGAAAAAAAAAAACCCATGAAATTTGTTACTGTTCAAGGGAAGTCTTTGAAAAATGAGCCTGTTAATGAACAGGGCTGTTTAAATGGAGCCCCAGTGAGTGCTGACCTCAGTCTGCTTTTTAAAAGCCTTTGCTGATAACCACCAAGGGGGAATGTGCCATCCTGATGCAGAAAAGCCAAACTTCCTCTCCATATTCCTGAAAAATGAGGGCTGAAGTCAGAGTTCCCTGCTTTGTGTTCTTTGGGCTCCCCCAGCTGCCCCTCCAGGCCTTGGGCTCCTTTTTTTACAGTAGAACTCTGTTTATCTCCTTTTCTTTTCTCCCTTTTTGGGCAGAGTCTTGTAGGATTGAAGAGGCCACGTGGAGGCTCCAGACAGTGATGGATGTGCAGGGCAGTTTTTATATAGAAATACCCTTAATATATTTACTAAATAAGTGTCTGTAGTAAAACAGATCTGCTGCTGCTTTCCTTTAGTTTCTTAGAGGACTATTACAGAAAACATCTCAGAGTAAAAAAGTTACTTTTTAGCCAAATTCTTTTATGATTGCATTACTTGAAACTTATTGGAGAGGATTTGTTTTGTTGTACTAACTGGCCTATTTTGATACTGTGTTTCCTTATCCAGGGAGTTCTAGGTATGCTTTTCTAAATCTCTCCCATATTACAACATCAATAAAATGGTTTCTTCTTTTTTTTCGTGTTGTAGCGGTGAATTCTTTTTTAAGGTAAATAAATTAGAGTTTTGAGCTTTAATAGGTGTGGATTGTGTAAATCCTGGGAAAATGGGGGCTTGGGAATGCTGGGAAGTTGGAGTTCACTGCTTTTGTCATCTCCTGCCTGTGTTGCTCTGCCAACTCAGAAAATTACCTTTTAATAGGCAGGCCATACACGTAATTGTCACAGCCATTAGGTCAGATGGATTTTACAGGAAGAGAGAAAGATGTTGAGCATTTAAGGGCCATTAAATTGTGCAGGTTTTCATTGGTGGGCTGCAGCCTCCGAGGCAGCACGACGCTGGGAGGGATATTTATTTTTACATTGGCAGAGCAGGGGAGGGAATACATTGCTGAGGAAAATAGGACATGAAAATGGGCTGGTTTTCCACTGGGTGAACAGCTAGTTTTATTTCATAATAATTAGTTTTACACTTCATTAAGTGAGGGGGGTTTTGCTTATATACTTTAAGAATACAGCAGAGAAGGTTTAAAAATTCTCAGCAGGGCATCAAGTTACGGTTTTGTAATGTAATGAGGAATTTCAGAGGGAGATGGGATCTGCCTGAGGAGGATCAGGACTGGGATAAGAATTAGTGTGACAAGACAAGGTTGCCCTTGTCTCACTGTACAACTTGCTGGGGTTTGGAAGGGTTTGACTTCGGTCCTGGTGGGCACACAGGTGGGAAGTGCTGCAGGATCTCAGATCCCGCTGGGAGCAGGGACAGAAGTTGACAGGCAGGAGTGATTTCTGCTGCTGGTGTTGGGCAGAGCTCCAGGCCAGCCCAGGCAGCTCCTCTGGGTGCTGGGGGAGCAATGGGGGATTAATGGGGGGTTGGAGGCTGTGGCAGGGGGTGCAGGGAAGGGTTTGGCTGCACAGTGAGAGGGCAGCAGGGCCTTCAACAGCTGCTTTTACATGAGCCAGGAGTTCCTGCATGGACTGTGCAATTCCCAGGGGTGATAGCCGTGTTCTCCTTGCCTGGAAGGGAGCGATTCCATCTCTCCTGTGGGCAGCTGCTCTGAGCTGCAGCTCCATGGATGTGTCAAATCCCCGAAAATCCGGGTAAAAGGCAGCTCTGGGTGTGGATCTCAGCTCCTGGGGCTGACAGCCTGGAGCTGCTGCAGGTTTGGGAGGTGCTGAGCTGAATCCTGCAGGCTGGCACGGCCTGGGAGGGTGCACTGGGACCTTTGCTGCTCCCCTGTGCTCCTAAAAGAAACCCACAGCTCCTGGGTCTCCTCCAGCCCCAGCCTGTGATGCCTCTCACATCCCACTCCTGCTAGAAGGTGAAAAAGGAGAGAAATCAGAGATACTGTGATGAGAGGGAGTTCCCTGGCAGGCAGCAGAGCCCTGCAGGAGGGTGTGGGGAGGGAGCAGGGCCCGAGGAAAGGTTGGCAGGATCCTCCCGAGGCTCCAGCTTCACCTGCACACAGGGAAGGCTACAAAAACGCTATCATTTGGGCAGCTTTGAAGAATTGTGGCAGTCTGCTTTTCTCTTTTTCCTGAGTGAGTGAGGAAGAAGAGGTAGGGAGAGGGCTCTGGAGATTCCCTGGGGGTGCATCCACAGGGGAATAAATCCACAACCAGAGGGGGGGCAAGGACACACCACGGGGTCCCACTGCCACAGGGCAGGGTGAGGGGGACAGTGGGAAGGGACAGAACCTTCCCCAGCCACCTCTGCAGTATCCCCAGTGTAATGGGAGGGACGCCAGGGACACATTTGGGGGTAAATTACACGGAACAAATAAAGCAATCTGTTCCTAAAGTGCTCCTGTGCCTGTGAAAACACCGACACTCACTGACTGCTGGGGATTTTTAAGGGTATTTTTATCCATTCTGAGTTGTTGCCTTTCTTCTTTTAAGGTCAGCTGAACAAATCCCACCCAGCACTTGGGGGGCTGCTTGGGAGAGTCTGGGCTCAATCCCTGCGGCTGCACGGGGGGGACATTCCAAATCCTCCTTAGAAAAGGCTCTGCTACCCCCAAACCTGAGCTCTGGTGGCAGCTGGAGCGGGGCCTTGGCCCAGAGCAAGCAGGGTAAAGTCACTTTGGGGCCCTTGTCCCCTGCTCCAGTCCCCACCCAACCTGGCCTGGGGCGCTGCCAGGGATCCAGGGGCAGCCCCTCCCCACCCTGCCAGGGAACAATTCCCAATTCCCAATATCCCATCCATCCCTGCCCTCTGGCACTGGGAGCCATTCCCTGTGTCCTGTCCCTCCATCCCTTGTCCCCAGTCCCTCTCCAGCTCTCCTGGAGCCCCTCCAGGCCAGGGGAGCATTCCCAGCTCTGCCTGGATCCTTCCCTTCTCCAGGGGAACATTCCCAGCTCTGCCTGGATCCTTCCCTTCTCCAGGGGAACATTCCCAGCTCTGCCTGGATCCTTCCCTTCTGCAGGGGAACATTCCCAGCTCTGCCTGGATCCTTCCCTTCTCCAGGGGAACATTCCCAGCTCTGCCTCGATCCTTCCCTTCTCCAGGGGAACAACTTCTGTTTGCCCCAGTGTGCCTTGTCCTGTTCCTGTCTCCTGGGGTTGGGCAGAGCTCCCAGCCAGGGCTGAGCCGTGTTCCAAGTGTGTTTGGGGCCGTGTTCCCGGAGTGTTTGGGGTGTATTTTTGGTGTGTTTGGGGCTGTGTTCCCGTTGTGTTTGGGGCCATGTTCCAGGTATTTCTGGCTCTGGGTTAGGATCACTGACAGCATTCCCGTGTGCCATGGGATCACCAGGGTTCAAATCCCTCTCCCCCAGCAGGAAGCCATCGGTGCCTTTCTGGGAGCAGCTGGAAGGGGCAGTGCCCGTGGGGGCAGGGGAGGTCCCAGCTTGGCTGAGCAGGGTGAGGACAGAGGTCACTGCCCTGGCACGGGGCCTGCCAGGGCAAAGTTGATGTGCCAATCCTTGGGAATGTGTTTGAACTGGCTCGGGGAGTTTGACTGATCAGCACTTCTGGGCTCCACTTCCAGCATTCCCAGCCTGGATCAGACACCTCACACCAGGAAGGTGATGAAAACGCTGAAATGGGGTCTCAGGCTCATCCCTCTCTGGCTCTTGTGTCACAAACTGGTTTGATTTCTGCTCTCAGCCCCTTGAGGTGACATTTCTGTGCAGGTTTGGGGTATTCAGGGGGCCGTTGTCTCCAGATCCTTTCTGGGGCCAGGAGGGGCCCAGGGGACAGGAAGGCTCTGTGGTCTCCTAGTTAAGATCAAACCTAGAGGGGGCTAGACCTGGTCTAGCAAAGCTGCTCTTGCAGCAGTGCGTGCTGGGCTGTGGGGAGGAGGATCCGGCTCATCCCAGCTCCTGCAGATCCGCCTCTGGAAGCTGCACGTTCCCGGCTGGTTTCAGAGGCATTTAATTGCTCTGAAATTACTCCCCGATCCTGCCTGCGGTCTCTGCCGGAGCTGCTCCTCTGCCCTGGGGCTCCAGCTCTCGCAGCTGCCTCCCCCGAGTGCCAGAGCTGCTCTGGGAGTCAGGAACTGCAGCAGGGCAGGGCAGGGCAGGGCAGGGCAGGGCAGGGCAGGGATGGAGCGCCGGGCTCTGCCTCTGCCCCACAACACTCCCCAGGAATGTGTTACCTGCTGGGCTCCCAGCTGGGCAGGAGCCTGTGTTCCTGATGAAACCGAGATGCCCAGGAGAGGTCACAGCCGCTGCTCAGGGATTTTCCTTGGGCTACAGGAAGGTGGAACCTTACCTGTGTCAGCTGCATGCCCCGGGGGCAAAGGGTGCAGCACTGAGTGCCAGGACACAGGGAATGGCTTCCCACTGCCAGAGGGCAGGGATGGATGGGATATTGGGCAGGAATTGTTCCCTGGGAGCGGGCGGGAGGCCCTGGGTGCCCAGAGCAGCTGGGGCTGCCCCTGGATCTCTGGAGATGTCCAAGGCCAGGCTGGATGGAGCTTGGAGCAGCCTCATCTCTCTGTGTCTTCCTGATGTCCAATCTAAACCTCCTCTCCTTCAGCTTGAGGCCATCCCCTCATCCTGTACCTCCTGTGCAAAGGCCACCAAAGCACTTCCATTTAAAAACCTTTTCTCACTCCTCAAACCACCTGGGCTCTGGAATGCGCCCCGGAATGTGGGAGCAGCAGCTGGTCCTGCGCTCTCTGCCAGCACCACCAACCGCGTCACGCTGTTCAACAAGCCGCAGAAAAGGATATTTTAGCCCAGCCCGCTCCCCCCTCGCCTCCCCCGGCCGTGGTTTGTCGGATCCCTCGGCGGCTCTGCCGTGCCTGGAAGCTTCCAGGGCTTCCCCTGCACTTAGCGCTCCCTACAAATTGTTTGCTCAACTCTGGCATCTCGCCTCGGAGGAATTGTTGTCATTTGAAGGTTTAAGTCAGCTCTTTGAGCCCTCACAACTGTAAATAAGAGGCTGTTTGGAGGAGAGCTGCTCCACGGCTTTTCCCAGCCTCTCCCAGGGAGGGAAGTGCTGGAATCCCTGTCACGCTCGTGTTGCAGAAACCCCAAACCCTGCCCTGGGAAAACTCATTTATAGAAATCGGTGAAATGAGTGGCTGTTTTCAGGCACATGTTCCTGGTTTGCCTTTGATTGCTTTAAGGTGTCTGGGCTGGAGCAGTGCCCCGGGAGCTGCGGGTGCCAGCGGCACACCTGGCTCGGGCCGGGCAGAACCGAGCGCTGCCCTTTCATCTCCAGCCCGCTCTGATTGGAACCACGGCTTGGCCCCACATCACACACAGCGAGCTGAAAACCATCCTCCGAGCTGGCTCCTGCAGGAAGCCGTGCAAGGCCGGGGGGGTTAGGTTTTTGGTTTGGTTTTTTTTTGTTTTTTTTTTTTTTTTCCTTTTGGAGCTGTTGTATCGAGTTTATGTCCTGGCAGAGGCAGGAAACCATCGTGTACAATGTGGCGAGCAGAGCTCGCAGGCAGCCCGGCCAAGGGCTGTAAATTATGGTTTTAATTTCTTGGTTTATGGGCTCTTGTTGACTGCAGATCAATAGGAAAAAGGTGCACGGAGCCACCTCTTTTAATTAAAACGCTGCTGGGACTGGGCTGCAGCGAGGGAGGGGAGGAGGCACAGGAGGCTGTGTCTGCAGCAGCTCCCCGTGCACGGGCTGTGCTGCTCCCGGTTAACAGAGGCCAATTCCCCGAGGAGAATCGGCCTCAGGAACCATGGAGCACCCTGGGCTGGGAGGGATCCATGGGGAGCATTGATCCAAGCCCTGGCCCTGCACAGCCACCCCAGAATCCCACCCCATGCCTCAGAGCAGTGTCCCCGCGCTCCCGGAGCTCTGGGAAGGTGCCCAATTCCAGAGCTCAGGGAAGGTGCCCAATTCCTGGAGCTCAGGGAAGGTGACCAGTTCCTGGAGCTCAGGGAAGGTGACCAGTTCCTGGAGCTCAGGGAAGGTGACCCGTTCCTGGAGCTCTGGGGAAGGTGACCAGTTCCTGGAGCTCTGGGGAAGGTGACCAGTTCCTGGAGCTCTAGGAAGGTGACCAATTCCTGGAGCTCTGGGGAAGGTGACCAATTCCTGGAGCTCGGGGAAGGTGACCAATTCCTGGAGCTCGGGGAAGGTGCCCAATTCCCAGAGCTCCCTCACTCACCCAGCCTGGGCTGTGTTTGCCTGCTCACATCCCCAGCCAGCTCACCTTGATTTCCAGAGAACAAAACCACCGCAGCACATTTCAGTCTTGTTTTAAAACAACTCCACTTCACCCCAAACTCAGCACGCTTTCCCCGGGGCAGGATTTTGCCCCAGACAGGTGCAGCAATGTTTTTCTTTGAGAAGAATTTCCAGAGCACATCTCCCATCTGCGCCAGAGCCTCTTTTCCTGCTCATCGCCCTCTGACACGGCCCTAATTAAAGGCAGATATTAAACCCAAGCCCAGTTTAAGTCTCGTCATTCTTGGGAGAACGACCCATCGCGTGAGATTGTTTGAAGTCTTAGTTAACCTTTAATCATTTGAGGCTGAGTCTGGCTTTGATTTTGCTGCAGGGAAAAAAAAATAAAAGAAAAAGGATATTTTGCAAATTCTTCAGGAAGGAAACATGCCAATCCTGCGGCATCTCTCATCGTGCTGGGAATGCCGTGTTTGGAATCTCCTCGGTGATAAATCTGTGGAATGAAGGCTTTTTCCAATTCCTCGCTCGGGTTCTGCCTGTTCTGTCTGAGGTACCAGCACAACTAAAGACAATTCCTGCACTCCTGGGCGTGTGGTGGGGACTCAGGACCAGAGGGATGGCTCAAGGCGAGTCTCAGGCACGGAATTTCCTCAGAGCTAAGCTCTGCTGCGTGCATGCCTGAGGAACCACTTCCAGGTGTTGAGAGCAGCAGCACGAGGAACGTGCAATCCCCAGCGCATTCCGCGATAAATCCGGAGCCAGCGGCCCCTCGGCAGCCTCCCTGCTCCTTTGTTTATCCCCACGGGAGGTGCTGCCTGCCTGACACGGGCCAGCTCCGGTGCCAGGGAGCGAGGGCAGCAATTCCCTGCTCCCACCCAGAGCTGGGCCTGCCTCAGGTGGCTGTGAACGATCTGCCTTCCACAGAGGGCCTGGATCAGTGCCTGGAGCTGGGAGTGCTTGGGCTGCTCCCTGCTCCTGCAAGGTGGGCTGGGGGCTGGGAGCCCTCCTCCCAAAAACCCGGCCCTGCAGCCCTCCTCCCAAAAATCCCAGCCCTCCTCCCGAAAACCCAGCCCTGCAGCTCTCCTCCCAAAAAGCCCAGCCCTCCTCTCGAAAACCCAGCCCTGCAGCCCTTCTCCCAAAAATCCCAGCCCTCCTCCTGAAATCCCAGCCCTGCAGCCCTTCTCCCAAAAACCCGGCCCTGCAGC
>VWZP01000844.1:211258-221910 GCA_013396995.1 Dicaeum eximium
CCATCCCGGTCCTGTCCCCATCCCCATCCCTGTCCCCATCCCTGTCCTGTCCCCCTGCCCACCACCCCACACCATCCTGTCCCCATCCCTGTCCCCATCCCTGTCCTGTCCTCATCCTTATCCTGTCCCCGTCCTTCCCCATCCCTGTCCTTCCCTGTCCCCATCCCTGCCCTGTCCCCGCCCCCCGGTGACAGCCACCACCGGCCGTTCCTGCTGGTGCTGGGCTGGCTCCGTCTGCTTTCGGGAATAAGGTTTTTCTTAAATGAAATCACTTCCTCGGAGTAATTACATCAGCTAATTAGGGACCTAATTGGCTAATTAGAGCGAAGTGACAGTTTCTCCCCTGCACGGAGAAGGAACACGGTGTGACTGCAGAGCTGCGGCTGCCAGCGCCCGCGGCACAGGGGGTGACGGGGGGGACAGGACCCGGCTCTGGCCTTCCTCAGCCCCCTCTGCAGGCACTGCCCGGGCTCAGGGGATGTGGGAACGGCGCTGTGGCTGTCGGAGCCGTGCTGAAGTCTCGTGGGAAGCGGGAGGTCGATGCCAGCAACCCCCGAAGGCTCCTGGAGGCAGCGCCTGGAGCGCGGCTGGGGCTGGGGCTGGAGCCCCGCAAGCCGTGGGGTGCTTCGGGTGGAAAGGGACCTCACAGCCCATCCAGTGCCACCCCTGCCATGGCAGGGACACCTCCCGCTGTCCCAGGGTGCTCTAAAGCCCATCCAACCTGGCCTTGGATGCTTTTGGGGGTGGTGAATCCACAAACCCTCATCCTCCCTTTCCTCTGGGCTTGGCTCTGCTGGAGTGTCTTGTTGGGAGAAAGGTCTGGGGAGGATCAGAGGGAAAGGATGGATTTTACTTTCCCCATCTCTTTGTTTGCTCAGACAAAGGGAGCTGAGAGTGCTGCCCGGGTCTGTGGCTGGGTTTGGCTCCTCTCTGGGAAGCCCTTGGATGTGGTTTGTGTGTCGAGGGCTGGGAGCTGAGCCCTGGATGCTGCTCCCTGCTCTGGCACCGCTTTGGGGTGGCCTCGAGCAAATTTCTCCTCAACCCTGGGCTGCCTTTCCTCCTCTCTGCCAGCCTTGCCTTATAAGTGACCTCCTTGGAGCGAAGCCACGTCTGTGTATCCGAAACAGGCCTGGATCCTGCTGGGAGCCACGTAGGCTCCATCCCAAAGCGACTGGGGCATCCAAATCCAGCCCTGCTATTCCTGTGAGCATCCAGATGGGCGATGCAAGTCCTCATCCACGTGGGATCTCAGGGATCTCACCCTCTACGTGCTCAGAGCCGGGCTCTGCCTCCAGGCCGGGCTCGGGGTCCCTCAGCTGCCACCTCAGATCCACGGCGCTGGAGCAGCCTCTGCAGCAGGAGAGCTGAGAGTGGCAGGTCCCTTCTCACCAAACAGAGCTTGGAGCACACCCCTGGAGCAGCTGGAGCCTGGATGTGCCATCCTGAGCTGGGATGGACCCACAGGGCTCACGGGTCCAGCCCGAGGTGCTCATGTCCTGCCTGGGGAGGTTTCACTCTGCTCTGGCCCCACACGGCTCGGTCAGCCCAAAACCCACAGGTTTCTCACCGTGAGGCTCTGCACAAACTAAAACCCAGCACAGCAGGAGCCAGAGGTGTTCCCAAAGGCTCCATCCCTGTCCCTGTCCCTACCCACAGCCATCCCCAGCTCCGTGGCACTGCCAGCCTCGCTGAGCCGAGGTGGCCCTGGGGTCACAGCTCTGCCTCTGCCCCTCCCCACGGGCCCAAAGCCCCCGCCAAAGGTGGCTGCAGTGGGAATTCCAGGTGAAAACTCTGCACAGTGGAATTCCTGCCCATCTTCCCCTGCAGTAAAACCCCCTGGCTGAGCTGGCCCTCAGATGGACCCTGGGCAGATCCAGCCTGAGCTGGGACCTGCACCCAGCTCCAAAAACAAGGGGCTGTGGGAGGGTTTGGAACATTTCACAGAGAACATTTCACCAGGTCTGGACATTTCACAGAGCTGCTCTTGTGGAAACTGCTCCTTCCAAGTTTCACTTACAGCACTGGGCACTCCCAGGGATGCTGTCACAGCCCTCCCTTGGCTTTCCAAATGTGCCACGAGGTGCCAGGGAGTGAGGCCATGGCCTCCCAGGGGACAGCCTGAGCTGCTCCACCGTGTTTTTACAGCTGGAGGAAAAAGGCCTTGCAGCACTTAAGGATAAAGAGTTTTCAAAGTATTTTTACAGCGCAGAAAAGAATATTTCATGTGCAGAGTGAAGAAAACAGGCAGGGAAAGGATGTTAAATTCCTCCAGTCAATTGCTCAGGGAATTTTTGCTGGACTCAGATTTTACCAGAGGGAAAATCTTGCTGTGGTGGTGATGTTGAGTGCCAGGGAAATGAGCCAAGGCTGCCCCTGGTCCCAGGGTGACAAGGGTGACAAGTGGCACAGTGGGGACTGTGGGAGGTGAGGGGTCCTGAGGCAGGGCTCAGTCCCTACAGAGCCCTGGGGACAGGGGGACAATCCCAGCCCCCCTTGCTGAGCTTTCCTTTGTGGGATGAATCAGCCCAGGAGCCAGCATCTTCCTGTCAGATCTTTTTTAAATGAAAAAATTCCCTTAAAACAGGTTCTCAGAATTTGGGTTTCCTGGGGCGTTTGTTCAGCAAACCTGGGAGGAACCAGCTCTGAACAAGCCTGTCTTGTCTCTTGTACTTGAAATAGAATTTTGGTTTCTGAAGTAAAACAACAAGAAAAAATCCGTTTCAAATCAACGTTTTGACTTGAAATGTCATTTTGTTTTTAATTGAAGAACCAGAATGAAATGACATTTTAAGTCAAAATGTTAATGTTTTGTTTAGACGTCTCCCATGGGAAAATTTAAATGTTTCAGCAGCGCTGACATTTGCCTGTGAAAGATTCCCAAAACCGGGGGGTTTCTCCAGGCAGGGGTGAGAAGGGATTCCAGGGTGGGTCTGGCCAGGCTCTGCAGGTGCTGGTGGGGTTTGGAGGGGCATCCCAGGGGTGCTGGTGGCCAGACCCTCCCCAGCTGCCCTGGGATGAGGCTCCGTGGCGGAGCTGAGCCGGTCACAGGCTGATGCTGAGCTGCTGCATCTCGGAATCCTCGGAGCCTGCCCAGGCTCCTCCAGCCGGGCACCTGCTGCTCTGCTCTCTGTGCCAAACGAGGCCAAAGCCCCACCCCAAACAGGGGCACTGAGCCCCTTCGCTGCTTTTCTCTCTGGCTGAGCTGGGGGAAGCGCTGGGAGTCCCCGAACGCACCAAGTGCCCAGGGGACAGCTCTGTCCCGCCCTCGGGGACTGCCAGTCCTCCTGGCTCCGGTGGCTCTGGCTGCTCCACACCCGTGAGCAGCTCCCAGAGCCGGGACAGAGCTGAGCCTCTCGGGAGGAAATTTAAAACACATCCCTTCTCCTTCCCAGACAGCCTGCCCGGGGGTTAACGCCGTGTCTGCCCTTCTGCCCCCGAACCACAGGGAAAATCCCCTTCGGAAGGGTTTGGAGTCTGCTGTGTGCTGGGAAACTGCTGTGGGATGGGATAATGGGATAATGGGATGGGATAATGGGATGGGATGGGATGGGATGGGATGGGATCCATGGGATGCGATGGGATGGGATGGGATTGGAGCTTGGCACCTCCCTGCCTCCTTCTGGCTGCAACCTGGCGTGGGGAGCAGAGGGACACGGGGACAGGGGGACAAGGCATGGCTGCAGGGCCTGTCCTCTGCACATCCCACACCCGCAGCCTCTCGGAGAGGTTCTAGTTTGCAGCTGGCTCCAGCACAGACCCCCACAGCCCACGTGTGCCCTCCAGCCGTGCCCTGGCTGCTCCCGGGCTGGGTTTGGGCCTTGGCTGCTCCCCGTGAGCGCCGTGGCTCTCTGCCTTTCCCAGGACTCACATCTGCCACTTCTCTTCCTGGCGCTGGTGTGTGACAGATCCCTGCGGGAATGCGGAGCTCTGCAGGAGATCCCTGCAGGTGAAATCCCAACCCGCGCAGCGCCCGCCCGCCGGGGCCACAGGGCTGCACTGTGTGCTTTGGAGGTGTCTGCAAACACCCCAATTATCGTAATTATCGCTGAAAACCGCCCGGCCAGCCTCTCCCGGGCTCACCAGCGCTGTTCCCGGGGAGCGAGGGGAGCTTCCCACGGCCGCAGCTCCAGAGCCCCCCGGGGCCACCGGGAGGAGCCTGTGGCCGCTCACCTGTGGCCGCTCACCTGTGGCCGCTCACCTGTGGCTAGCCAGGCCGAGCTCTGGCTGTGGGCGCTCTCCAGGGTTTTCCCCCTGGATAAACCCTGCTGGAGCGATAAGGATGTGCGGGACAGAGGTGGGAGCTGAGCAGTCGGTGCTTTTGGGGCAGCAGGCAGCCCATAATTCCAGGGAATTGCAGCCCAGCCGGGAACAGCCGGCTCCCTGCGGAGCATCCTGCCCTGCCCGGCACATTCCCAGCTCGGCTGGACACCCCGAGGTTCCCATTGCCCGGAGAAACCGCAGACCCGTCTGTGCTCGGCTTTAATTGCTGCTTTTCTGGAACACTTCAAAGAATGTTTCTAACCGCAGTATGTGGCACATATTATTAGATTTGTTTTCGGAATATAATGATAAACTGTTGCCATTATGGAGGTAGACGTAATTATCTGGAATCTATTTTAATCTATTCTGCCTTTTAAATATTCTATGTTCCCTTTTAATAAGAGGTAGCATCCAGCCTTTGATGTTGTAGCGGAGGTGTAGAAAGCTCTCCTCTCCTTGCTGCAAATGTTAATTGAATAGCCTCCCTTTCTCTTCATTAGCCGCATTAGCTTGCATTAACACCTTTTAATATCTCTTTAAAATCTTGTTCAATTTACTTTCTTTAATCTTTTCCTTTCCCAGAGTGTTGCATCACTTTGATCCTCATCTTCTTCTTTTCTTTGATGACAACTTGGAGTTTAATTTGTATTTGAATTGAAATGGAAATTTCCTAATTCCCCAGAATTCAGCAGGCGTTTTACAAGGGTTTGGCATCTGCATTAGCATTTGGGGCTGCCCGTGCTGGGGAGGGGACGGGGGAGGGATCCTGGAGCCCTCTGGATTCTGCCCTCAGATGGGATACAGGGAACCGTGGAGTGATGGGATCATGGAATGGGTTGGGATGAGCTTAAAGCCCGGCCAGTGCCACCCCTGCCATGGCAGCGACACCTCCCGCTGTCCCAGGCTGCTCCAAACCCTGGCCTTGGCATTCCAGGGATCCAGGGACAGCCACAGCTGCTCTGGGAATTCCAGCCCTGTGCCAGGGCCTGCCCATGGCCTCCTCTGCACCCTCTGACTGTGGATTGTTAGGATTAAAATGTACGAAATCAGCTCTCCTTTGAAAGAAATACTAATTATTTTGAGGTCTTTCTTCCTGATGCTCTTCCTCAGAGCACTTGATCTTTGTTAAAAGCACCTTGGTGTGGATTTTAACAATAACACCACAGATGAATCACTGGTTTTTTTTCTGAGCACGTTGAATGGCACTCGGTGAGCCCAAAAGAAGAGGTTGTTGATTGATACATTATTCCCAGGCTCGAATTCCTGATTTCTGTAAATCCCTTCCTCCCCTGCAGAGGATGTGGGGCAGCCCATTCCTGCTGGGACCACGGCTTGGGCTCGTTTTGCACTGGTGGCTCAGAATGCAAAATTAACGAGGGGCAGAGAGGCCCCTTCTAACTCCCAGCACCAGGGTGGCTCGTGCAGTGTCCAGGTGACTCCTCCCTGTGTCCTCCATCCCTGGCACCGCCCTTGGGTGTCCCCCTCAGGTACCACCACAGGTGTGACAGAGCCAGAGCCCAGCTCGGGGCTGGACGTGCTCCAGCCCATCCCAGCAGCTCAGCCCGAGCCCTGCAGCCCCTTCAGGCTCCCGTCCCTTCCTCACAGCCTGGTGTCCCTGTTCCCTGGTGTCCCTGTGCCCCCTGCCACGGCGGGGCTGAGGGGAGGCGGTGTGAGCGCCCTCGGCAGCTCCAGAGGCATCCAGGATTTTTGGATGGGGGCGATGTCTGTCTCTCCTCAGGCCCCCAGAGAGCCCCTGTCTGCAGGGTGGGAATGAAGGGATCTCCAGGCTCCAGGGAGAAGCTGTTCCAGAGGGGAGGCTGTGCTGTGCTGCCCTTGTCAGGCGCCTGCTCTCACCTCCACAGCTCTGCCTGCACAGAGGGGAATTCACGGCGCGTTTTGCATCTTTTCCCTTTTAAATCCCTGTAAAGGAAGCTGTGATTTTTGAAGCGTTGCTCTTTTCCTTCTCTCCCTTTCCAGGGAAGAGGAGCTTTGCTGGGAGGCTCGTGCTTTGCCGATGCTCCTGGGGAAACGGGAGATTTGTCACTTCCCCACCGCTGCCTTCGATCCTCCATTTGAACCAGAGGCAGCAGCTCAAAGCACCTCCCAGGCTGGCAGGGAAGGGCTGTGTAAGATGGAAGGATACAGGGAAGTGTCTTTGAGGGATCACAGCTTTTCAGGGAGGATGATAAACTCCCCGGCTGGGGAGGTGCCTTGATGCGGGCTTAGGAGCGCGACCTTCCCCCAGGCTCCGGGGGTGGGGCAGGGAAGGAACAAAGAGGGTCAGAGAGGCACAACTCCAGTGTTCTGTGTCCTTCCTCAGCCACACACCTCCTCCTCCTCCTCCTGCTGGACACGTGTGCACGCTCCGGGCACGTGTGGCCTCCTGGATGAAAGTGTGAGATTGTCCCCGAGGTCTTCTCACCTCCGGTGTTATTTTCGGGCTGAAGGAGCCTGGGGGTGTGACCTGGGTGTCTCTCAGGGCTCTGTGTGGGACAATCAGCAGGGTTGTGCCATCACACTGAGCCTGGCACCTCGCCGTGTCTCCTCCCCTGGGTCTGGGGAGGCACAAGGACCTGCACCAGTGCCACCTCCAGCAGGTCGGGCTCAGCTCGGTCCCACTGGCCCAGGGGCGCAGGGTGAGGAGCTGGAGGCTTTATGGGTCAGGCAAAGTGCTGCTCCCATCCCAAATTTCCAAGGCACCTGGTGTGTGCAGCGCTGCTCGGGCTGGCTGTGGTCCTCTCCATTGCTCCCGATCCCTCGGAGAGACAAACAGCCTGCAGCACAGTTGGTTTTCCTTCCTCCCCCCGTCCTGGGAGAGATTTGTCTGTACACTGTGCCTGATTGAAGTGGACTTTTATCTTCCTGCTTATTTCCCTGTCTCCAAGCCCCTCGGTAAACCTCACGCTCTGGTGCAAACCTCCAGCTGTGAAACCCCAAATCGAGCCCCGCCCCGTGCTGGGGTGGCACCGGAGGGGCACAGGGATGCCCGGGGCTCGGAGCAGCCTGGCAGCACCTCCGTGGGTGCCCGGGGCACCTCGGGCTGCCCTTCCCACAGCCCCACAGCCCCACAGCCCCACAGCCGCACAGCGAGGGCCGCGGGGTGGCCCCTGCGGGCACAGCCTCGCTTGCCCGGCTTGCGCAAGGCTCCCGTAACAAATTGCAGAGCTCCCGCCCCAAACACATCCAAACCCGCGTTCCTGCCTGATCCTGCCCGCTCCTGGCACCAACGAGGCTGTGTCATCCCAGCCGTTTCATTAGCACGGTGAGAAGCTGCCCGTGGATGTTTGCGTGGCCGCCGAGCCTCTGCCTTGTGCTCTGGCACTCGGGGCTGTTTCTCTCGTGATTTACAGCATGAAAAACAGGCAGAGCACGTGAAACCCAGCCTGGGTCGGGTTTAGTTAGGTTGAAAATTAGAGGAACAAAGAGCTTGGAGGTGCAGAGGGCCACAGCCGAGTCAAGCCTCGCTGGCTGTGCAGTGGTGGTGGGGTGGGATGGTGGTGGGATGGTGGTGGGATGGTGGTGGGGTGGGGTGGGATGTGCAGGGATGCTCTTTGCCTGCCCTGCTGGCTATTTCCACAGTTCCCTCCTGCCACGGCTGTCAGGTGCCCCCATACCCCTCATTCCTGGTTTTTTGACTGGAAACTGCAGCAGGATCCTCCAGTGTCCCTGGGCTGCCCGGTGGGAGATTTGGGGCGCTGGCAGAGCCAAGGGCTGGGCCGTGCTGGGAAGCTTCTGGGAGAGACCGGCTTGGGGAGCTCTTGGAAAAAGCCTGCAACAAAGCAGCTCCTGGGTAATTTTGAGATTCTAAGGGAAGATTTAAATACTGCCAGGAGGCTGTGCCCACATGAAGGGAAACAAACCCAGTTTTCCATGTGCTTTGGTCCAAAGAGCACCGAGCATCCAGCACAGACCCCTTTGCTGGAGAAGGACGACTTCGACGAGGGTGGTTTGACTTCAGAGGCGTATGCACAAGAATGAGGAATATTTCCCATTATTAAATCCAGTTTTATTTGCTTATAACTTTACAGTTAGCTCGGGGGGGAAAGCTTTCTGTGGGCAGCGTCTGCTTTAGGTTGAAACTTTGTATTTGGGAAGTTTTGGCGAAAACAATCTGACCACATCTGAGAGCGCTGGGAGGGAAGCAGTCTGCTTTGACATGTTGAAAAAGCCAAATAAAAGGCACGCAAGAAGAGCCCCCTGGCAGGCTGGGCTGCACGGCAGGCTCCGAGCCGGGCTTTGCTGGCATCCCAAAGCTCCAACCCTCTGGCCCCGTGTTTGCTGCTCTTGGGGCTGGATGTGTCCCAGGGCAGGACAGATTCGGGGCTGGGCATCCCCAGCCAGGTGTGGCATCACCCCTCAGCGCTCCTGGGCAGGGTCAGGGTTAGGGTCAGGGTTAGGGTTAGGGTTAGGGAGGAAGAGCCAGGGTTTGTCCGTGCCCCACAGGGGGCTCTGGGTCACGTCCCCCTGTGGTGTCAGAGGGTGCTGGCCCTGCAGGGACAGCGGGGCTGGCACGGGCTGTGCCTCGGGAGGGGGCAGAGGGTGGCTGGGCCTTGCCACGGGGCTGTTGGTGCTGGCCCCTCGCTGTGTCCCCTGTGGCAGTGATGGAAAAGGGATTTTTGGGGCTGCAGGGCCCTGCGGGAGCTGCAGCTGCAGCACAGCCCCTGGGGCCCGGGCAGCACCAGAGCCAGCTGAGCCCAAACACGCCCGGGAAAGAGCAGAGCCCCCGGGGCAGAGGGTCTGGGAGCAGCAGGAATGAGGAGCAGCAGCTCGGAGCAGGCTCTCCCAGCACTGCTGCTCCTCTGCTGGGCAGCCAAAGGGCTTTGGTGGCTTCCATCCTTCACCCTGGGGGCCTTGGGGATGCTGCCACAGCCTCTTCTTGTGAGCTGAGGAGCCTCAGGGCAGCTTTGCTGTTCTGCTGCATCCACAGAGATCCCTGGGAATGAATCCCTGCTGGCCAAGGGATGCAGGGATCTGCAGGGCAGCGCTTCCCAGCTGCAAACACCTGGTGGGGATGCTTGGGCTGCATCTAAACGTGAGCACATCACTGATAATGGATTCATTTCATCCGTGCCAAATTCCCCTTCCTCCCTCTGTAGCAGGAAAAGATAATTTTCCCATTAAAGCTGGGCTGGGTCCTGCCGGGCTGTGGCACTGGTGTCCATCTGAAGGGCTCCTGGAATGAGCACCCATTTCTGTGCAGATATTTTGTGTGGAAATCCAGCAGGGTTATTAAGCAGAGAGCAGTGAATTTATTCTGGTCATCTATTATTGATAGGTAACATGACACTATTTTAATAATGTTCTCTGATCCTGCTGCAGCTCAGCAGGGAGGGGCTGGAGCAAGCTCAGGGGAAACCAAATCTCCTTCCCACGTTTCTGCAACGTGTTGGATCAGCTGAGAGCCTGGCTGAGCCCTGGCGTCCCCTCAGTGCCCAGCTTGGCCTGGATCACGGAGCGAGCAGGGGCAGCTGCCCCAGAGGGTGCTGGACACGGAATCAGAAAATCCTGGAGTGGTTTGGGTGGGAAAGGACCTTCAATCCCACCCTGTTCCACCCCCTGCCCTGGCCAGGGACACCTTCCACTCTCCCAGGCTGCTCCAAGCCTTGTCCAAGCTGGCCTTGTCACTCGGAGAAGGAAATTCTCCTCACACATCCCTGTGAAACGCCCCTGTCCCTGTTGTCCCTGTCCCTGAGGGGCTGCGGGCACCGAGTGTGACCCCGGGGCTCTGCGGGGGCTTCCTGGAGCCAGCCTTGGCACAGCCCAGCCTGCTTTGTCCGGGAACAGCCGGAAAATCCCGCCGGGGTCTCGCTTGGGTGAGGTGCCCCGGGCACAGGATGGAGGAGCTGCCGGGGCTGCTCCCGCACAAAGCCCGGCCCGGCGGGAGCCCCGGCCCTGCCCGAGCTGCACTAATGAACCCCTTAATCCTCCTCGGGATAATGAGAGCCTGCCCGGCCCAAAGGGAGCCCTGGCCCCTGCAGAACTCGGCGCTGGGCTTGGCTGGCCAGCCGGGCATCCCCGCGGGCATCCCTGGCTCCAGCAGTTCCTGCAGCTGGCCCGGCAGGGACCGCGCTCTGGCAGGGTCCCAGCGAGGCCTCATTGTCCCACGGAGCAGCCTCTCCTCGCTCGGTGGCTGCTGGGCCATTGTCCCTGTGAATGAGGCACGGCCCTTGAACAGCATGTGCTGCCCGTCCCCTTTCCCGGGCTCCCTGCTGGGCTGGGAAGGATCCTGCTGCCCCAAAGGTCCCAGATCCTGCTGCCCCAAAGGTCCCAGATCCTGCTGCCCCCAAAGGTCCCGGATCCTGCTGCCCTGGAAGGTCCCAGATCCTGCTGCCCCAAAGGTCCCGGATCCTGCTGCCCTGGAAGGTCCCAGATCCTGCTGCCCCAAAGGTCCC
>VWZP01000844.1:224088-234587 GCA_013396995.1 Dicaeum eximium
CTCTGGCTCTGCACAGAGGGAGCTCGGCTGCTCCTGCTGCTGCTGGGAGAGGTTTTGGGTGGGAAAAGGCTGGATGTGAGTGTCTGTGTAAGGGCTGGGAGTGCCCAGCTGGGAATGGAGCAGAGCCAGCCTCGCTGGTGGCAGGGATGTGCCTCTCCCTGACAACCCAGGGCTCACTCCGGTGCTGTGGTGCCCCAGTGAAACATTCCAAACCTGCCAAAGCTCCACAGATAACATCTCCCCCCAAAACACGCTTTGCTCTCTCCCTCTCATGTTTTTCTACCCCGTAATTACTGTTCTCCTCCTGCCTGTGCTGCCAGCAGAGCCCTGGCTGTGTGTGAGCCCCGGGGCTGTTTTTGGGGAGCTGTGCCATGCTGGCTGCTGGCAGCGGGGCCGTGCCCGGGGCTGTGGGGGCACCTGGCTCCCGGCCCTGAGCGGCACCGGGGTGTGTGAGCAGCCTGCGGGAGGCTGTGCGGTGCCTGTGTGGTCCCTGAGCCCTTCCCACCACCCCCGCTGTCATTAGGGGATGGTTTGTGGTGTCAGGGCCTGAACCCAGCCTGGCCGTGGTGCCCAAAGCCACGCAGGCCCTGGCAGTGTCCCCTGCCCTGTCTGACTGCAGGGATCTCCTGGGGGGGGACAGAGCCCCCAGCACTGCCCTGGTGACACGGGGTGCCCGTGGGGGTTGGTGGCTGTCCCCCTGTGAGCAGCCCTGGGGGTCACTCTGCAGGGCCTGGGAGCCCGAGGGGGCTGGAGGTGGCCAGGGTGGGCGAGCAGGGGCTGTTTGCTGGGCTCTTTGTGTCACCACAGTGTCACACTGAGGGGACCCCGAGTCCCTCCCACGGCTCTGCAGGGCCTGGGAGCCGGAGGGGGCTGGAGGTGGCCAGGGTGGGCGAGCAGGGGCTGTTTGCTGGGCTCTTTGTGTCACCACAGTGTCACACTGAGGGGACCCCGAGTCCCTCCCACAGCCCTGCAGGGACTGGGGACAAGGGCTGGAGGGACAGGACACAGGGAATGGCTCCCACTGCCAGAGGGCAGGGCTGGATGGGATATTGGGAATTGGGAATTGTTCCTGTGAGGGTGTGAGGCCCTGGCACAGGTCCCAGGGCTAGTGCTGGCCATGCAGGGGGACACTGGGCCCAGGCCTCAGCTCTGGGCACCCCAGGTCACTGAGCCCCTCGGCCTGTCCCGCAGCTCCCCGGCAGAGCTGGTGACACAGGCCTTTCTCGGGATGGCTCTTTATTCCTGTGGTCTTGTTTCTGGTGGAAATTACTCAGCATTGCAGGGCACAAACCTCAAGCCACGGCCACATTCTGAGCATTCAGCGCTGCCACCATTCCACAAACCACTTCCTTCCAGGCTCCTGCAGCCAGGCCCGAGGGTGATTAAAGGGCAGGAGCAGGGCTGGGAGAGAGGAGCTGGGCATCCCCAGGCAGGCTCTGCTCCAGAGCACAGGCACACGGGCCCACGTGGAACACAGGGCCCCAGAGTGGTTGGGCTTGGAAGGGATTTAAAGCTCATCCCATTCCACCCCTCACCACCTTCCACCATCCCAGGCTGTTCCAAGCCCTGTCCAGCCTGGCCTTGGACATTTCAGGGATCCAGGGGCAGCCACAGATACTCTGGGCACCCTGTGCCAGGGCCTGCCCACCCTCATGATCCGGCTTTGACATGGACAGAGACATTTTTAAAAAGGGATTTTTTTACAGCTGGGGCGCTGCTTTCCCTGGAGCTCCTGCAGAGAGGGAGGACACATAAGGGAGCTCTGTAAGGCCCCCACCTTCCCGAGGCACAGCCCCCACAACAGATGCATCCCACGGATTTCTTTCCTTGGTGCAGTTTCCTTGGGTGGCAGGCTGCAATTTGTGTTGGAGTTTGGCTTTCGAGTGAAACTCTTGGCTTGTCACTCTCAAGGCACAACACACTCCCTAAATAGCAGGCTAAATTTCCCCACCTAGCCTTAAAAAATAAAAGAGTCCTCTGCCAAATGAAAGGACATATTCCAGTATTCTTTGTTGTTGCAACAAATTGGGTGGATACTGTCAGACTTCTGTATTCTGGGAATACTTCCAGAGCCTCTTTCTGTGTGCAAGTCGGTTACCATGTAATTGTCAACTTAAATTGCAGTGTTGGATAACTGAGCCGGGCTGGAGAGAATCTCTCTCTGAGCCTCAGCCCCGGGGCTCTGCTCGCCCTGCGAGCCAGGAGAGGGAGGAGAGGGGGCTGCAGGCCCGGGGGGCTGCTCTGAGCGTTTGGGGCATTTCTGAGCGTGGCTGAGCACACCCCTGCCTGGGCAGGAGGGGCATCATGGAATCACCGAGGCTGGAAAACCCCTCCCAGATCATGGAATCCAAGCTGTGCCCACCTTGTCACCGCCTTCCTGGGGAGCCTCCAGGGGTGGGGACTCCACCTGGGCACTCGTTCGCTGAAGGTCACAGCCAGGGCAGGGGACAGGGGACAGGGATGGGGCTGCTCCCGGGAATGAAATAAATGCTGCTTTCAATGCCATGGGAATCGTCCTTACCCTCTTCCTTCCCCTTTCCAACTGGCAGCTCGTGGTATTGTGTTTGTTTTAGCCCGAATCCCAATGACAATTAGCGCTCCAAGGCCAGATTAAGCTGTTTTTGCTTGTTTTCTTTTTCACTTTGATTTCCACCTCCTCCGAATTCTTAATCCTCCTGAATATTTCATCTCTTGTAAGCCCATCAATTGAAAGGCCCCCAGCGGGACGTGCGGGCCCAGCTCTGTTCCAGCTGCTCCGCCGGAGCCGCAGCTCAGCGCCGCTTCCCCGTGCGCGTTCCGGCCCCAAACCGCGGCATCCGCCCCGGCACGGCCGCGCCGGCGATTTGGGAACCGCACCGGGCCCCGAGCGGAACCTGGGTGCCCCTGAGAAAGCAGAGCTGCCCTTGTTCCCACCTTCCTTCTGCCACCGCGGGCGGGGATCCCCCGGTGCGGCTGCGGGAGGGAGATCCCACCATGAATTTGGGAAGTTTATGGTGGGAAGAGGTCGGGGTGGTGGGCACGGGGCTCCTGTCAGGGGGTGCCCCGAATGAAAGGGGTGCAGGGAACGGCTGTGGGTGGTCCTGTGGAATCATGGAATATCCCGAGTTGGGAAGGACCCACAGGATCACCCAGCCCAGCTGCCAGCCCTGCACAGACACCCCAACAGCCCCACCCTGGGCATCCCTGGGAGCGTGTTCCAAACGCTCCTGGAGCTCCGGCAGCCTTGGGGCTGTGCCCATTCCCTGGGGAGCCTGGGCAGTGCCAGCACCCTCTGGGTGAGGAACCTCTTCCCAATATCCACTCTAAGAGAGCTCTGGCATTCCCTGGCTCCTGTCTGTTTGTGATTCCCCACCAAAAGCTGCACTTTTGCCTCTTTCCCTGTGACTGCGTCCTGCGATGCTCTGGGACTCAGCGCTGGGGTTCTGCCCTGCCCTTGTGCTGTTGACAAAAACACTTTCTGATGGGGAGCTGGGCTTTTCTCTCCCTGTCAGAACGTCACTTTCAGCTTGAACCAGCTCTGCGCAGGGCTGTCCACTGGGACAGGCACACTCCCACTTCTGCTCCTTCCTCCTGCCTGGACGGACAGCTGGGGAGAGGGGCTGGCTCTCGGATTCCAGCCTGTGCTGGGGCTGTGGTGTCCCTGTCGGGAGGGCTGGTGTCACAGGGGGGTGGCTGCTGGTTCTAAGGAGCCCTTTTGCGACCCAGACCCCCACCTGTCCTCGATATCCCTTTTACCACCCAGACCCCCACTGCTCCTGGGTATCCTTTTTTCCACCCAGACCCCCACTGCTCCTCGGTACCCCCGTGCCTTTGCAGGGCTGTGTCTCCAGGAGGAAGCCCCTGACTGGAAGCAGCTCTTCCAGCAGGTTCTGTGACTCCTGCAGAGCTCCAGTGCTCCTCTCCCGGTCCGTGTGCTGCCGCTCAGAGCCCCGGAGTGTCTGTGGGCTGGCTGGGAAGAGCGTTCCCTGGCAGCAGCCGGCTCCAGGCGCTGGTGCCAAGCGAGCTGCGGTGGCATATGTTCCCTCTCAGAGCAAGGTTACACTCCCGGCTCATTAGAAGCTCCTTCCCTCATCTTGGGGCATATGCAGGAGAGGCCGGTGCCAAGCTGGCAGCGCGGAGCAGCTCCCAGAGGCTCCGCAGGGATTTTTCTCTTGCACTTCTGTCCTCGGGTTCTTGTGCGGCCCCGAGCATCCAGCTCCAGGTGGCCCCTGCGGGCAAGGAGCGGGTCCCGGCTCGGGAAGGCCGGGCAGGGTGGGATGGGATGGGGTGGGGGAGGAATCCGGCAGCCCCCCAGGTAGTCCCGAGGCCGGTGCCAGGGGCAGCCCAGCCCCGATGGCCGCGGGGAATTCAGCACATTCCTAAATAATGGCTCTGGTGGTTTAGCAGGATCTGGAGCCCATGCTAATGGCTCATTGCTGAACCATAAGTGGTTGTGTTATACTTTGGATTTATTGGAGGCCAAGGGATTAATTTCCTGAAATATATGGTCATGATGTTGAGGTTAAATTAAGATCTCATTCAAAAGGATTCTTTTTATTATATTTAATTTGTAACCCCTTTTCTCTAGCCATTTTACAGCTATTCCTCCCCCTCCCTTCAATGTTCAGTGTCATGTTTCCAGGAAGAATCTTATTTCATGCAGACTAAGAGCATTTTTCAGTATAACCTTTTACAGTTCCTCACCGTTCAAGTTCCTCCAGTCTTGCTTGTTTATACACAACAAGGTCTTAAATCCTCTCTTGGAAAATAAAGATGTTGATGCAAAAGCAACAAGAGCTTCTGGCAGAGCTCAAATCCATCCGTTCTCTCCTCCTTCCCCACATGCCACCCCCTTCAATCTGCTGGAACTAAAAGCCCTTTTACTTCAGCGCTTGAGCACTTTGATAAAATGCATGTTGAGTAAATCTTACATGACATTTTTACTCTGGGTGAGATGTATATAAAGTCGAGCTGGCTCAGTGCTGGCCTCACTTCGCCCTTCCCCACGATGCCATTATTGAACTGATAAATTAACTGTGGAAATCGGCGCTGCGAGAGGCTGCGGCGTGAGGAATGTGGGAAGGACGAGGCTCCGGGTGCAGGGAAAGGGAAGAGATTTGGGAAGGGAAGGCTCTGAGGACACCTTGGAGCTCCTGAAGAGGCAAGGGGCTCCAAGAGAGGCACTTTGAACCGCCAGCACAGCCCAGAATTCCCAATTTCTCCAGGAAGGAGCTGCCGCGCTGCCGGCAGCTGTCACCCCGAGCTGTCAGCCGGCGGGATTTTCTCTGTGTCCCCCCCGTGTCCCCCCAGAAGTGCTGACGGACACGCTGAGTGGCCGTATCTGCGCTCGCAGGCCGCGCCGGGGCTGCGCGGGGTCAGGCGCTGCTGACTGGCATCCGCGGGCCAGATAAGATAAAAACAACTGATGACAGCAGGGAAGTGAAACAGTCATCTCAGCACTTGGATTTGTGCCCGGCAAAGAGGAAGGGAAAAAAAAAAAACCAACCGAGGACGGCCGGTGGGGAGGGGAAGAGGGTGGAATATGGATTAGAATAGAAACTCTGGAAAAAGCTATCAGGAGGCAGCAGATTTGGGTGTTAAATATTTATGAATTAGCGGCACTTGTCGGGTTCTCTGTGAGCTGAGAGTTTCCAGGATGGGAGCGAGTGTGGCTGCAATCCCGCCGTGCCAAACTGTGAATGGTGGGAAAAGCAGAGGCAGGGATGCTGGGAAAAGCAAAGTCCTGGCTGGTGGCAGCCCAGGCAAGGTGACCAGCTCCAGTGGCCCTGGCAGTGCCGAGGCTGGCAGCAGTGCGGGATAAACCCGGATGAGGAGCAGAAAGGATAAATGAGGTGCCATAAAAGTGACTATTATTATTCAGAAAATTCTGCTGAAGAGCATTGGAGTAATTAAATCATAATTGCTTATTACTCAGCTGAAGTGACATTGTAAGTGGCTGAAGGTCTGTGACGAGCAGGGGAAGGGGGGCTCAGCTATTCCCATGCTCTGGATTCTCTGGGGATGGGATGGGTGGATCCCCCGGCGTCTGGACAGAAATCCCAGCCCCCAGTGAAGGTCAAAAATCCCCCCTGAGCCTGCAAAGCTCATTCCCAGTGGGACAGAGAACCTGTGGGTGCTGCAGGAAGGGAGCCAGGAGCAACTTCACCTCCTGGCACAAGAGGTGCCCAAGCCGGCCCAGGAATTGGCCGGGAATTCCTGGAGAATGGCCAGGTATTCCTGGAGGTGAGAATTCCTTGGGGTTAGGCTGACCCACTAAACCTTGAGAGCTTTAATGGAGCTGTTCCCCACCACGAAACCAAGAGCTGTAAGCCCTTAATTACAGAGCAATGTTTATGGGAGGTGTGCAGGGCTCAGGTACCCTGGCAGCAGCAGGGATGGGGAGGCAGGGCTGGGCAGGAGTGTCCTGGGGTCTGGTGCCACAGCAGCATTCCCCTGGCCAGCCAGGCTGGGGGGTCACTGCCTTTTCATCTCTAGGTAACGTGTTGGGAATGTTTGTTTCCTCGGTTTTGTTTCAGAGTCACTCCGTGCTTCGCTTCCTGAAATGCTCCGAACCGAGGCCTCCCTGTGCTGAGGGACAGCTGAGCATCCCCTCACGGATTCCTCTCTCCCCTCTTTTGCTGCCCCCTCCCCACCTTGCCCTCCCCTTCCCACAGGAAGGTCCCGGCTGGAAGGGCAGGACCAAGCCCTGGCCATGTCCCACCTCCCGAACTTTCCTGATGGACAGGAAGAGGAGGAGAGCCCGTTGCTGCTGCTTGAATTTATTGTCCTGCAGCTCCAGCCAGCAGAGCAAGGTGCAGCACTGAGGATCAGGACAGTTGGGTGGGGAAAATGCTGGGAAAGGTGGAAAAGAGCATCCCTGGTGTGGCAGTCTGGAGGATCACCCCCCGCTCCAAGGCAGCGCCAGCCTGCAGCGCTCGGCGCAGCAGAGGAGCTGCTGGCGTTCCCACCGGCTGCATTTATTTGGATTTTTGGAAATCGCTGTCAAATGAGTCACCTGGCAGAGCAGCACGAGCCCCCCGCGAGGAGAGCGGCGCTGCCAGGGAGCTGCTGCCAGCACAGCGCTCGTGCCTCAGACAGCCTCTTGTGCTGGGCTCTGCAGAGCCAGCTGGGCAACGAGGCTGCTGCCAGCACTGGCCCCTCCATGGCTGCCAGCACTGACCCTTTCATTGTGCCAGCACTGACCCTTCCATTGTGCCAGCACTGACCCCTCCATTGGTGCCAGCACTGACCCTTCCATTGTGCCAGCACTGACCCCTTCATTGGTACCAGCACTGACCCTTCCATTGTGCCAGCACTGACCCTTCCATTGTGCCAGCACTGACCCCTCCATTGGTGCCAGCACTGACCCTTCCATTGTGCCAGCACTGACCCCTCCATTGGTACCAGCACTGACCCCTCCATTGGTACCAGCACTGACCCTTTCATTGGTGCCAGCACTGACCCCTTCATTGTCCATCTGAGTGTCCCTGTGTCCATCTGAGTGTCCATCAATGTCCCTGTGTCCATCTGGGTGTCCCTGTGTCCATCTGAGTGTCCATCTGAGCGTCCCTGTGTCCATCTGGGTGTCCCTCTGAGTCCAGCCCAGCCTTTTCCTTAGCTCCTGCTGCCCCAGCAGGAGTTAAAGAGCTGGAGGAGGGTGCAGGGCTCTGGAGCTGCAGACAATAAAACTTCCCTGAAGTTTGGGAGCCCCTGGCACAGACCCATCCCTGTACTTAAGCAGAAAATCACCAGAGAAGTGCTATAATCTGACAGATTTTTCACAGGCTTAAATATTCATGAATTAGAAGAATTGGCAGAATTTTCTACATTATTAGCTTTCATCATGGCTCCAGGAGCAGTTGGTGCACTGGCTGCTCTTCAAAAGCTATTAATCGAGTCTGTCATCACAGCAGCCATTTTTTAATTAGCTGCTTTACAGAACGATCTGGTGCAGGAGGGAGACTGCAACATTTAAATGGTATTAAAGTTTTAAAGGTGCCCCTTTCCATTTTTATATCCCAGTTCTGGAAGGCCACGATAGGGAACCAAACGCCTTCATTCCAATGGTTAACTTCCCACTTCCCTCTGGAAAAAAAGGGACTCTTGGAAAACCGAGACACTTCTACCCTGAGAAGAAATTGCAGGGAAAAAAATGGTCCTGGAAGCTTGCAGCATTCCTGCCCGATGAAATCAGGGCGGGATGTTCGCGGCTGCAGCACGGAGTGTTCAGGCCTGGGGAGGCAGGGGCAGGACGTGGCCTCTGGCTGGGCTGGGATTTTGGGAACGCTCATGGAAATCCTCTCCTGCATCCCTGCATGGCTCAGTGTGTGCCAGGAGCAGCTCCTGGGCGGGCAGAGCCTGGGGAGCCCCAGCACCCCCGGCTGAGCTGGCAGGAATCCTGCAGGATGTGACCCGGAGCTTGGGCAGGTGGGAAAGAGCTCCAAAAAACCAGGAGCCTGTGAACTGCATGTGTGGAATGCTCCTGCATCCGTGTGGGATGTTCCTGCATCCGTGTGGGATACTCCTGCATCCATGGGGGCTGTTCCTGCATCCATGTGGGATGTTCCTGCATCCATGTGGATTGCTCCCACATCCCCGCAGGCTGCCATGGATGCACATTGTCAGCCCCAGCTGGGAAATGAAGGCTGTGATCCCAGGAATTTGGGCATTAAATCTCTCTGTGCCCCCTGCTCTGCCTTGGCCTGGGCTGGATTTACAGCTGGACTTTTCTTTGGGATTCTCCAGCCCCTGAATCCCTGCACGTGCTTGGAAAACAAGCTCCAGAGCCGGGATGCTGCTGAATGTCCAGCTGGAAACACCTCCTGACCAGGAGATGTCCAGCTCTGGGGGCCATCAGGGGCTTGGAGGATGGGACAGATCCCTGTTCCCGTCCTGGGTGTCATGGGATTGGGATGCAGGGGGAGCAGGAAGAGGGGCTGAGGGGCTCCCTGCCCTGGAGGTGGGCACGGACCCGGGGTCACCCCCAGGCAGCGAGGGTCGGGTCCATGGCAGGCTCAGATCCATGGGATTTTGAGGCTCAGATCCATGGGATTTTGAGGCTCAGATCCATCGGATTACCCCGATGCCAAACACACTGTCCGAGTTTTTCCCTAAACTTTATCAGCCCTGCCCTTGGCTCTGCTCCCCGAGCCAGAGGTGCCGCTGCTGTCCTGCCTGATTATTTGCATGGGAAACAGCAAAATTCTGCCTTTGTGGTGGCTTGAAATGGGAATTTTTTGGCATCAATGTGGCGTCTCCAGCTCAGGCTGCTCCTCGCTGCCAGCGCTGTAATTTGTGTATTGTGGTGCCGGTGTCCCGCTGACCGGGACGGGAATTGCTGTCTGGGGAAGATTTCCCTCAATTGTCATGTAAAACATGGAAAGCAAAGAAATTGGCAGCTAAAATCGCTAAAATGCCACTGCTGCCTCTACAACCCTTGAGAAGTCGCTCTTTGGCTTTTTGTAATTCCGTCTGGGAAGCAGAGGACTGGGGGGTTGGGGAGTTTTGCTGATGTGGAATAGGGAAATTCTGAACCTCGGGCTTCAGGTGGATTTTAATCCTTTGTGGGAAACGAATCTTTTGTTGAAGTGTAAATATTTGTATTTTGGTAGTAAACGTGATCTCCCGTGAGACTCAAACTCTGCCCACAGATCCTCAAGAAAAGGGGGAGCGAATTCTGCTCTACTCTACAGCTTCAGGGGAGGAAGGACGGGGAAACATTCCCCAAAAAAAAAAAACAACTTTTGCTTACGCTGAGCGACTTTTCTTGGGTTTCCTTGCCTGGTTTGGGTTTGTGGGTTTTTCTCCCGTGGTGAATGGACGGGGCTTGGAACAGCCCGGGCTCGTGGAATGTTCCCTGCCCATGGAATGAGAGGAGCTGGGAGGAGCCTTCCCACCCAAACCGCTCCGTGGTTCCGTGGTGCTGTGTGGGCTGGAAACCTGCTGTCCACAGGAAGCTCCTCACTGCTCAGAACCCCCTGGAGAATCCAGCCTGGGAGCAGGGTGGGATGTGGGAAGGGCAGGAATTGCTGCGTCACGGCCACTCGCCCTCACTCTCTTCAAAACCCGGTGGGTTTGTTGCTTTTTTATGCCTCTGCTCCATCATTTTTCATGTTTAGTCACTCCAGCGAGGCACACGCCCTCCTTGGCAATTAATTGTGGTTATTCCCTGTGAGTTCTTGAACAAAACTCTCTTTATTAGGACCCCAAGCGTCCAAAAGCTTTGCAGAACTGCTGGGATCCTGCAGCACATGCTGGCCTCTAATTACATCCCCCAGATAGGAGGATTTATTAGCAGAATATACTCAATAAGTTCTTTAAAGCGTGTAACACGCGGCTCTGCTTTGCTATTTACGTTTGGGAGTAAAAATGAGGATTTGCATTGAAATTCAAATGGAACCTGAGCAGGATGAGGGGGTTGTGGAGAGCACCCTGCAATCCCTCAGTGCTGCCCTGCATGGGCCCAATGGGGCTGGGAGGGAGGAAAAGGCTGCTGGAACTGGGACTGGGATTGGCACTGG
>VWZP01000845.1:0-65243 GCA_013396995.1 Dicaeum eximium
ACTCCACTCCACTCCACTCCCCTTGCTTGTCATAGCCCAACCACCCTTTTTATCACATGCATCGTTATTACTCAAAGGTGCGACCCATCAGGGACGAGGCTGTTCCCCCTTTTTTGGTAATTAGTATACTTCCAACAGATCAGTTGCCAGGTTACCTGTTAAGGTAATTAGAGCTCACCCAGAATTTTCTGAGTTTCTTCTTTTAAACGGTTTCCTGGCCACTTTCCATTAATAAAGGACAACTCTGTGGAGAAGTATTCTTTTTCTATAGGAAACCTTTTCTTACCTATATCCTGGAACAAATAGTCCAAGGATCTCTGTGAGGACGGCAAAGCACTGGGACGCGTTGCCTAGGAAGTTGTGGAGTTGTTGCCATTTTGCTCAGTCGACATATATAAATTAAAAAAAAAACTGCAATTCAATACTGAAAAGGCTTGAAAATACAGAATGATTTACTAAAAGGTACTTATGATTGAGCAAATGACTGGGGTTGGATCAGAGATATAGACCTGGCATGATATCAGATATAGACAGGGCCCAACTTTTTCACCATTGTCACATATCGTTCTTCCTAAGTAACCTTCAATCTTTATGGAATGTAAGATGAAAATTCTCATGGGTTGTTGTTGCCAGGTTTTCTTCGTGTGACCTGCTAATGTCCGGTGGTATGAAGAGTCCGGCCCTTATGCTCCATGACTATTGGCTAGTGTGCGTGTGTCACGTATAAAAGAAAATCGTATCCGCTGTAATGCCGCAAAAATGCCGTACTCTCATTTCTTCCGGATATGAATAAAACGTGATCAATATATAACTAACTTATGCTATATGGTCAATATATGGATACATTTATTTGAGTACCTTTTGTTGAACTTCTTTAATGGAGACCGTGAAAGTGGGAAATAAACACTCAAATTCAGATGTGATCTTGGTTATCGGTTTGAATTCTCCATTGATTCCTTAAAATTGAAATTATTTACATGAGAACGGGTATCCAAAAAATGAGGATAGTTCTGAACAATTTATTGGTGTTGAAGCCATGAATAATTCAGGACCTGCATATCTTTAAATGACACGTCATGAACTAGACTGCTGCAAATTACCAGAGTATGACAATGATATAATATCACATAAATCTGATATTCATCTACAAAGGTTGGTTGTTTGTCAAGCTGTTTGTGGGTTTGGAGCTGACCTTTAACAACTTGAGGATGAATCACACTACAGCATGAACAATGAAAGTCTTTCAACAAGTAAGTGCAATAAATCTACCCACTTAGAGGTTGAGGCCAGTATAATATATAAACCTAAAGACGAGCTTTAATAGACACACAGAGCATAGGGAATTAGTTCTGAATATAGCGAGATTAATTATAGCTATGGTCACATTGAGGGTCGAAGATGCATAAATGCATTTGCGTCTTTAAGATTCCGTACCCTACCTTTAACTGCATCTTGAAAGAAACCCTCCTAAAAGTTATCTTTGTGAATCGGAGAACCTGGAACTTCAATCCCTTTGCCTTTCAAAATGGTGGTTTAGTCATGATAATTGTGCTTCGGGATAGAGAAACTCTACCTCTCTTTTGTGTGATCTCTTTTGTGTGATTCTGGTTGAATTCNAATTGTTAATTACTGTCAGCTGCATTTTTAAGCACAGTGCGAATGAGTATAAAATGCAGGCTGTGAGAGCCTTAGGACAAGGCTGCTGCTTGTTTTCTTAAGTGCGAGGTCACCATAAGCCTTGCAACGCTGGCTCGTTACTGGGGCTCTTCGTGCAAAGTCAAAGAAACATTAACCTTGAAGCTGGTGCCTGGACTTCTCCTGATGCTGAACCCTTTGCTTAAGGTAGTAGGATGCTTATTGTAGTTTGCAGCCTCAGTAAACAAACTTATAACTCTTGGCGTTTCCCTTTTGCTGGGCAAAGTAGTATAATTTTAAATATTTATGCGCTATTTATGACAATATGACAAAAGGAATGATGTTCTTCTAAGGACTAATAAGAATTTAAAAAAAACACGCAAGCCAAAACAAAACATTAAGTAGCATCGTTAAAAAAGTGATTGACAATTGGCAACTTAGAAGATAGTCTTCCACTTTTTAGTACAAATTACAGAATTTATGTTTTTCTTTCTAGCTGACAGTTGAAGAACGTATACTATGTGTACTGATTACAGATGGTAATCTTTCCTTAAAAAGTTGCTTGCTTTGCTGCTGAAGATCAGGATTGATTGTGATGGCAAGAAAAATTCAAAAGTAGCTGTGTATATGATTTTCTGCGCTAGGAGAAATGAATGTATTTAAAGTATCGGCTTTGAATGTTAAATTTAGTCTTAACACTGCATTACTGGCTGATGAGGTACCGTGCTTAATCCATCTGTGCCTGAACCACAGGTTGTGTTTAGTTGAAATGATTGTGCTAAATCAAAACTCAATTTTCAGTGTGGTACATCCAGCCAAACACCAAATATAATCATGTTTAAATTGGGACTATAAAACAGAGTTCTCACGAAATGTGAAGCTGGGCAGAAATAATTTGGCTATGACCTTCAAAAACTCCAGCTATGAGACCTGAGCTATTTCAGCATTTTGAGCAAACACCAGTGAGTTAAGTTCTCCCTTGGCATTACAGGAGGGTTTTATTCTGCTCAAAATTGAGTTTGGTTGTATTTATGAACTTAGTGTTTGTTGTGCTTACTGGGACACTAAATAGAAAATAAAGCCAACTGAGTATCCGGCAAAATGAGAGGATTTGTAGTGCACAGGTGAAGCTCTGTAGCGTGTGTGACTGTGCCTTCCTCCCCCATATGTAATAGGGGCATATATTTGCATGGTTTATTGTTGCTTAGATGACTATGGAATTATAAAAAGTGCTAAATTTAGTGTTTAGCTCTAATATTGTAAAGGGGATTTTCCTGTCAGCGTAGAAATCTTCTTATCGCACATGACAGTGTAGGAACTCTGATGCTTTAGTTTTAAACTCTTTTGCGGTGTGCGATTATATTAATTTTTTGGTAAAATGAATACAGCAAAGGGGTTGTTTAGGATGGAAATTCACATAGAAAAAAGTGCATGCTGTTCTTACACTTTGTATAGTACAGTGAACTTAGGAAGGCAGACTTATGCAGTAAATTATTACTCTGTGTGTATCACTTTGGAATGGTAAAGAGGTAAATTAGAGGTAAATAAATTCGATACTGAATGTATTGAATATAAGTGAGACAGCTATACTTTGTCTGAAAAGAATAAGTCAAAATAAGTAGCCATAACAGTGAAATATTTGTATAAACAGATTCAAATTTCCACCTAAATGTGCAGCCTGTGCTCTGAAATCTGTTGCTTTGTCGCTGTAGTAAGATTTGTGCTGGATGATGATGTCTAGGATCAGGATGAGGTCTGGGACTCTCTGTCTACAGTTGCACCTCCACTTTAATCTCGCTTTAATCCCTTCCCATCTGGCAGAGTTGTTCTGTCAAAAGTATCGAAGAGGTTGGATTAAACGTGGCAGTGGATACTCTGGTTAGCCAAGCAGGCTGTCATGGCTTGCACAAGGTATGCATGAGACAGGACAAAGTTTTCTAACACGGCATCTGGGTGACGTGGAGCCCACTCCAGAAGCTTTTTCTAGGACTGTTTGAAAAATAGTGATTATTTTGAGAAGCAAGAACTACGTGCAAATACCACAAGAGTGGGATTTACTACAGTGGCATTTAAATTTGAATTGAATACAGAAAGGAACAAGTACTTCAGCTTTTCTCCTGGAAAATAAGAATACTATTGTAAATGCTTTGCATATGGACACAGTGTCTTGAGCTCAAGAAATCAATGCTTTTAAGTGTCTCCAGTGGAAACAATGTGGGGTTTAAAAAGAAGACTTGCATAATGTTAAAATGAATTGAATTTTCAGTCCTTTCTCTTAGTTTGTTAAAGCAATGCTGCCCATCTTTTTTGCTCAACTGTTGCTTCATCTTATTTTTAAAATATTGATATAAAATGTTGTACTTTCATTACTTGTGTATTACAATTTGGGAGAAGATGGAAGCATGAAGAAAATTTGTCTTCAACAATAATTCAGAACAAGATCGCTATGTTTTTTCCATCTCCTGTTAAATTAGGCTTTAACAACCATTTTGGGGGCTATTTGTGAATATTTGGATGTAAAGGTTAAGTGTTTCAGAAAACGCAATATGTCTGTCTTCCTGTCACCAAGTGTTGGGCTGTTGTCCGGAATCACAAGTGAGAAATATGCTTTACAGTCGCTTATATATCAAACTTCCCCAAAGTTTTAACTGAATAGTGTTACAAGTTTTGGAGGGCTTTTAATAGCAAGGAAATAGTGGCTCTAAAGCACGTTAATAACATTTGTTCTTGTTTTTCACATGAATGTCAAAGCGCTTGTTTGGTTGAGCATTCTAAAACAGTTTCCTAGGGAAATACTAGTGCTAGCCAATCACTGTTTTGCTATCTTTCTCATACAACTTGATGTCTTGAAACTGTGATGATCCACTTAAACTATGGAAGAGTGAGCTGTGCTGAAACGCTGGAGAGAAACAGTTTCATTTTCTTGCTATCTTGATATATTTTTTTTTTTTTACCTCCAGCCTAACAGCTTAATATTGCTTTTTCAGTACTTTGATTTGTTTTCTGAATTTTACTGTAAAGGCAAAAACTAGGAATGAATAAAAGAAGAGTTTTCTATTAGATGAAAACATAACTTTATCATGCTCATGTATGGAATATTTAGAAAAACTCCCCACCTTGCTGTGTTAGCAAAAATTGTGAATGCAGAGTCCTTAAATCTGAACTTTCTAAGTAACAACACTGAGTGATGGGAAAGTGCTAAAAGATGCTGCTGGAAATACTGGAAGCAGTTGTACAGGAAATAGAGCTAGGTTAGAGATCCATGGCTATTCCAGTGTCATGTTCTGGCTTGGAAATGGGGAGCAGTGGGGTGGAAGCCAGCCTATTGAAGATCAGCTAGACCTCACTGTACCAAAGAAATATACCTTCCCTCTAATTTTGTATTTACCTCAAGATTTTGCCAGCCTGGGCAGAAAGCCTCGAAATAATTGGAGAGGCATTAAGAGCCTGTTTGAAACAGGTGGGAAATATTTTAAGCTGATTTCTAATTATGGTAATTGTGTAATAACAACAGATAACCTGTCAGAGAATGGTTTTTTTTTGCTATTTTTGATACTATCTCTACACTCAGTTGTATCTGGACTTCCTCTCTGCCACCTCCTACCTTTTCCTCCACTCCCCCATGCTCACTATTTCTACCCCATATGAATCCTTAAAATAATAGATATACTTTGTCTCAAAATCAGCCCCAAATAATTCATGTTATCATTTGTGTTTGATAGTGTTTCCACTGAGGTGTGTGGGTTGTAGATGAGTGTGTGTATATAGACGTGGCTTATTTTGTGAACAGATCAATAGTTCTCTTTATTTCCATTATTCTACCTTATGAACATTGGACTCTGACATGCTCACTATATTCCATCTGGGAAAACCTTACAGAAGATTTTCAAGACTTTTGTTTTGAGATGCTATTTCTCCATCAGTAATCCCATTCCCGCCATAATATTTTGTATAATAGGTATAGAAATAATTTATTTTAGGACGGCAGAGTGCATAGGGACATTACTTATTATCAAGGCAATGTTACTTGTGACTAAAGTGAGGAAAGAAAAGAGCAAATAATGTTGATTTTCGGTGGATTTTCCTAGTCTAAACACATTTGTTTCTTTTGTTGTAGTCCGCTGAGACAAAGAATTTAAGATTGCAAAAAAAACCCCAGATAAATAAGTGTGTGCTCAAAGACAGCATACACTTAAAAGCAATATTAAAGAAGCAATATTTTGTCTCAGTCTTGGCTTCCAAGATGGATAAACCTATGTTTTGTAATATTGAGCATCATGTAGTAGCAAGCATTCACGGTGCTTGACTTGGACATAGTGAAAGATGAAGGCATTGACCTGCTTGTACATGGTTTCTGTGCATACTATGTAACAGCATAGCAAAACATTGAATTCTAAGATCCTGGTTTGACTCATGAAATGTATAAGATTTCAATGAGATTAAAAAAAGAAGTAATGGAGCCTTCTTGTAGCAGACTTGTGTTCCTGAAGTGTGATTTAATGTCCTTCCAATGTTGTTGAGTACTGCCGTCTTCTAGCAGTGAAATTTCAGTTCATGTCATAATTAAATTCTGACAAAACCAGTGCTTTTTAAAAAACTTGATTCTGAGATTATAAAGGCTTCACTTCAAGTATATCCTGTAGCAATAGAGCCCTGTAACAGCATTGGAACTAGCAATGACTATGAATTATTCCTGAAAGCAAACCACTGAGCTCCAGAAGCATGCCATGTCTGGTTCAGGGCACATGGCTATTCTGCTGCTTTGCTCTAATATGGCTGTTAACTTCCAAAGTAAACAATGTCTTTATCTTACATATTCATCAAGGCACTGTGCTGTGTCTGCCTTATAGAATTTGGCTTTGCTGCTTCCATTCATCTTCCACTTGTCAGGCAATGTCTAGTACAAGGGTAATTGATAAAGAAGTGTGAACTCAA
This sequence comes from Dicaeum eximium, assembly GCA_013396995.1. Lineage (NCBI taxonomy): Eukaryota > Metazoa > Chordata > Aves > Passeriformes > Dicaeidae > Dicaeum > Dicaeum eximium. The sequence goes on from VWZP01000845.1 coordinate 6,571, forward strand.
CTGAATAAGATATATAGAGTGGCCATGCTTTGAAAAATGTGTACAATGTTATTTATCAATAATAAATATGTTTAAAGAATGGTTTGTCACTCTGGATGACAGATGACATTTCTCAGTTGGTGCTGTGAGGAAGGTTGTTACAACTATGAGATGCAGAATCATAGAATCCCTTAGCTTGGAAAAGCCCTCTGGGATCATTGAGGCCAAACATTTTGCTAACACTGCCAAGTCCATCACGAAACCATGCTCCTCAGTGCCACATTTAAATATCTTTTAATGTTTAAAAAGGGATGGTGGCTTCACCTCTTCCCTGGGCAACCTGTTCCAGTCTTTCACATTTCTTTTGGTGAAAATTTTATTTCTAGAATTCAATCCAAACCTCCCCTGGTGCAACTTGAGGACAACACCCAACTTAGTGTTATCACAAACACACAGAGGCTGCCCTCAATCCCTTCAGCCAGACTATGGACTGGCCTCAATACCGAGCCATGTGTAATACCAGTTTTGACTGGTAGGCAACTGGATTTAATTCCATTCACCACCACTCTTTGGGCATGTTCATTCAGACCAGCTGCTTTATGTTAATGAATGGGCAGCAGTCATTATTTTACTACAGATGTAGTACGGGGTTGTGTATATTGTTTGTCAGATTGTTTGTGACCTTCATGACACAGACTGCTTTGAAAATTGTCTAAAGTTAAAAAGAAGTGTAAATTAGTTTACACAGTTCTAAATAGATGGATAGGCACTAAAATGTTTTGCTGTTATTTAAGTTGCTGCAAGGTTTGAAAAAGATATGTAGCTTGAAATACAAAGTATATATTCAATCTTCTACTTCTAAAGTATATAGTTCCTCTTTGAGCAGCTGTCTGCTTGCTTTTCTTTCTTTTTACTTTCTTTATTAAAAATCCATCTTTTCGTAGCCACTCATTTGTTAAAAAGCATACACGCTGATTGGGAATTGAAATCTTTACTTATTATTTTATCTCATTCCTAAAAGTTTTGATTTAAATTGCTCTGATTTAGAAATTACAGTGTTCTATTAGTGGAGGACACAATGAGCTTTTGGCTGGTGGGTATTTCTGTTCTTATAAGATTCTTCATGGTATGAATGAAACATAAGGCTTTTATGCTAAATTTCATCTTCTTGCTTGGCACACAGAGGCCTTTAAGCACTTGGGTAAAGAGAGGTTAAAACATGCTTTTGCCAGCACTCTTTCTTCTTAAATTGGTCATGAGTTTCCTCTTCCTTTTGCAGTGCTCAAGATAACTTTGTCATTAAGTTATCACTAGAATTGCTGGGGACAAAATTTCTGAGAAAATTTTCTGACAATATTAAAAGCCCAAATTTTAACGCAGAACATAAAATTGAGAGAAACAAAGCCCTTGCTTAAAATTAAGTCAAGCCTAGTCTTTCTCATAGACATCCTGGTTGGAAAGTACTGTCAGAAAGCATTCATTTGTCTCTCAAAAACAGACAAAGCTGCAAGTTTGTATGTTTCTCCTACTTGTTTCTAATGGATTATTGGAATAAGCAGAATGGATGTTGGGTGCAGGAGTACATTGGGAAGAAGTGCAAAAAGATATAAACACCCAAAGTATACAATCTGAACAAGTCAGGAAGAACACAGTTGGGGTTTTTTTTTTCTTTGCTTTCTTTTTTCTTCTTAAATTCTGTTATTTAATTTTATAAAATAGCATTCAAGTTTTACAGATGTTCGACCCTTTACTTTTTGTAACTATTTTGAAATTTGTTCCCATTTGCATACTACTTTTGTAGCAGCTACTTTTACAGTTCTGAGTATGTTCTAGACTTCTTGGTTTGAATATTTATACTTATAGTTCTTTTTTAAATCAAATAATTTTATTTTTTAATTTGTTTTTAAAATTCATTGATTTGAGCATGCTGACTATGAACAGGCAGATCTGCAAGTAAAACCAAATAAAGATCTATGTCCACAGGTAAATTAAAGATTGTGATTATTTAACTCTGGGTAGTACAGGATATGGAGCTCATCTAAAATAAAAATAAAAGCTCTTGGGATTTAGGTCTGAGAGAGTATAATGCTGTGCTCAATGGCCTTGTGGCTACAGAGCAGTAATGAAATGTTTTGCCAAGGTTGTAGACTTCAGAAAATGAGCTCTTAAGATGTATATTGCTGTCTCTATTGAAAGTCTGCATTCAGCTTTTACCAAAATAGAAAGCAAATTTGTTCTGAGCTAATGTTTATCTAATTGCTTTACTTAGCCCCAGATATGATATTACAACAACGCTCTTGGAAAAGGTATAGCACTCTTTGATTATTCAGCTTGTGGGTTTTCTTAGCTCACCTAAATTTCCTTTGTTCCAGTTTAAACTCAGGTTTCTCTTTATTTATATTTCAGGCTGGAAGAAGATATAATTTACATTCTCTAGCAGAGATGTATTGAAGGCTTCCTTTTTTTTCAGGAGATGTATGTTCTCTTTTCTCATAGATTGTATCCCTGAAATCCTTTCAACATTCTTGCTCCACTGTGTTAAGATCTCTCCAACTACTCCTTTGATTTGAGGTGTGACACTTCACACTGGTTGTTAATGTTCTGATAGCTTTGTTAATGGCTGGTAAAAAGGAAAGACTAACTTAGGTGTCCTCTAGGTTGTATTTCACCTTTTGTGCGTTGGCAGGCTGATTGGCTTTTCAGTCATGATGCTTTACTTAGGTTTATCTTGGGATCCATTATAACTTATGACCCTTATAGGCTTTCACCGAGCCAATTGTACTGAATTATTGCTACAAGATTAAAAGTTCCTTACATTTACAATTTAAAAAGAGATACAGTAGTTTGTGGGTTTTTTACTTTTTTGAAGACACTTCAGCTTCAGGTCCTTTTCCATTTTTGTCATGTTCTGTTCTCCAATCTGCTTTAAACCTGTAATGTCACTAATGAAAAAAGTGTCTGAATTTGGATGTAGAACAGACCTTTTCTGATCTGTCTGCCATGAGTCGTTACATTGAAGTGTGCTAAAGGAAGATAGTGTATCTTTCTAATCTGGTCTGCATGTTCCTTGTAATGGCCTCATGAAGGACATGACTGACTTTTGATTAGGCCTCAGACATGACCACATCAAGAGCTTGCTAAGATAGAGATGAGACTTGAGTTGTTTGTCCACATTTTAAAGATATGTTACTTGTTTCATAGAAGTAAACTAGTTTTATCTGTCACGATAAAATTACTTTCACTTGATTTTTTTTTTTCTTCTCCAAAGGCTTTATCTTGTTTAAATATTTTCTTCTGTGGTTTTTTTTTTCTTTTTTTTTTAATGAATTTAAGTTCATATGGGGGTCTACAGTACCTTCATTGCTCCTAAATCTTCTTTTTAAAGGGAGGAAATATTTAATCTTTTTCATTCATCTGGACGCTTACCATCTCCCACCATATTCACTAATTTTTATTGCGAATAACTTGGAGAATTCTTGGAAAAAGTATTAGAATATGAAATCAAATAACTTTGAAAACATTGAAAAGAATTCTCCAAGATGTCCTTCTACTACAGGGATTTTATCCTGCTGTCTCTGGTAGTTATCTCATTGCAAGTTACTTTTTAATTAAAGCAGGCAGAAGAATGCTACCCCTTGCCCTTCTCAGGGGCTTCTTGTCCTGCAGTAGTTTATACTCAGCTAAAATGTGCCTCAATTTGATGTATAGATTACATAAAATGACTTTGGGTTCAAAATAGAAGTCCAATACTAAGGCAGTAGTAGGTCTTTCACAATTGTTGGTTAAAACTGTAGATATATCCTAAGGTTGTATTTGAGTTTTTGCTTCCTCCTTTTCTCACCAACAAGTTAATGGGGCAATACCTGCTGGAGCTGCAAACACTGAATGCCTGACAACCAGAAGAGCATTACCTGCCACCAGCAGTACAGTCCTGCCACCAAAAGTGTAACCCTGCTTGCTACCAAGGCTTGCTTCCCTGCAGGAGGGGAATGGTTTGTTGCAAAGGGCACCACAGTGGGAGTTTTCATTCTGAGCTTCTGCCATGCCGTGTAGAGCAATGTTTGCGTTGTGTACTGCTAATGCCTAACACCTCTGTTAGTGTGGGTCTTCAGCTGTAGTAGGAAAACAATGGGATATGTAGCTATCAGAGGTGTATATAGACTTTTACAATTTGAGAAAAACCAAATTTTCAGATTAAAAAATATTAGTACTGATTCCCTTCTTCAAGTCCCAGAAGAACAGAAAATGTGTCCTCTGCTAATATGCAACTAATAACTTCTCAATATTAGACATTTGCAGCCAATCTACTTTTTTTTCCTCGTTGATAATGGAGGTTAAACTGAATTCTGATTAATTCTTTCCTTCCTCAAGGTATTTTCATGGTAATTTTAATAGTTAGAGAAATGCTCAAGTGGGACTTTAAATACTCTTGATGGTGCTACTTAGAAATGATGCAATTTAATAAAGGAACCTTATAATCTGGATTTGAAATAAAAAATAAATCTACCTTTTAGCCAAAGCAGAAACAGAATGCAAACAGGAATCCACATAATCCTAATCCTTACTATAGAATGTGATCACAATTTAGGACCTTAATACTTTTTCACTGGTGGTGGTTGTTTTTGTTGAGAAAAGCAGTATCTCACTTGCAAATGCCATAGTCTAGAAATATGAATAGAATTAAAGCAGTAATTTACTACTACAAGCATATTGTCTGTATTTTGCTTTCACTGTCAATATGGAAATTAAGAGAGCAATATATATCCATAAAGCATTGTGCACTCATAGTCTAACTTTTTTTTCACAAGTTCTTTCTGAAAGTTACAGTCCCTTACTCAAAACTAGTAAATGCATTTGTGTTTTGGTTTTAAAGTGTCTACACAGACCCACAGTTCCTATTGGTGTTTGAAAATGTAGCAAGGATTGCATTTCAGTTTGGAAGAGTTTTTCCTTGATAGAAAGTATTCTGTGTATGCGGAGGAAAAATGGGGTAACAGTTAATCTGTGTGTCATGTAATTCCAGGCATCTTCTAGCCCTTTCCATTTCAGGAATATTTTTGAATATCTCATAGTATGTACTGTCCAAATCTTTTCTGTTATTTATGGTTAGGTTTTTACCTCAAAAGTTGATCTGACTCTTTGGTTGGGCCCATTTTAATTTTAGGTTTCTAGAAGACACTGTACTTTTCTGATTCTGCAGTGAAATTTCAATTTCTTTTAAGAAATACAGTTCTTGACACCTGCATTTGTATTTCCAGAATAACATAGTGAGCTGCCTAATGTGGTTTCATGTGCTTTTTGTTTCTGAACCCCTGCCCACTCCCCACCCCCCCAAATTGTACACTGCTTTGCCTTATATTTGATATGCTTTAAAGCAAGCGTGCTTCCCTTGCTGATGGCACGTCAATCCTGTGAAAGTCTTTGATGCTCAACAATGATAGTAGTCTTTTCTTTATTTCCAAATGACAGCTTTAAAACCTGTAATTTTAAACCACCTGCTGTTGGAGTAAGTAGTAGTTTCACTGTCTGGTCTGCTGATAGATTTTTCTTTTATGTACATGTTTTGATATATTTCTTTCTTTTTCCACAGTAGTGGCCCAGGTTTCTGTAGCAACTTTCTGCCTAGTTGGCTTCACTATGATTAAATATCAAACATAACATCATGGCTTATTGCTTTGTCTTTTCCTCTAGTATCTACTTTTACTGAGGTGCCAGGACTCCTGAGCCAGGCTGACCAAAGAAAGAAGTGAGTTTTGAAATGTAAAATGAATATAGAAGCTGAGCAGTTTTAACTGGGATTAAAGAAAAGAAAAGAAAAAAAGATAAAAAGGAAACAAGAAATTGTCTCTTGTTATTTATACCTTAAACAGCACCTAAAAATTTTGAATGGATTAGTTTGTGTCTCAGTAGTCCAGATTTAAATATGTCCTTCCGGGAAACTTACTTTTCATATGAAGCAGATATTATGAATTCAGCACATATATGTGTTAGTCTGAGGAAATGAGGACTGCTACTAGATAGAAATTTATCCCTGTGTCCAGACTAAAAATTATTTGCTTTCCTGTGGTTAAAACTCTGGTACAAATGTTTATTTTACCCTTCAGGTCAGGGTAAGGAGATGATGCTTTTGCATCCTGAGATGATCTGTTGGGGCTGGTAGTGGTCCCAGTTCAGGTCCCACCTGGTCCACCTGATCCCCCCAGGTCCCACCATTGATAAGAAGATGCAGGACACTTTTGGGAGAAGCTGTGAAACCATGATGGAGGAGCTGCTGCAAGGAAATGGGTCTTTAAAGGAGGAGGTAAATTTTGAGTTTTATGACTTTTCATGCTAGCATAAACTTCTCCATGTTTTTCCCCCATATGTTCAGTAATGTAGCACTTAAGCAATATAATGTGCAGCCCTTGGCTCCATTATTATTAAAGTCAAACCCACAAACATAAGAGTTAAATATCTTGTTCATGATGAAGTCTTATATGTCCTTGTCCTAATAAAAAAAGAAATTTTGTTTGCATGCTGCTTATAGAAGTAGATGAAAGCAAAATTAAAATGCCTGTCCAACCTAATCAGGCACAGTTTTGGATCTGACAGCTTGTAATTGATCTTTCTAACTCCAACATCATGGCTACATCATGTTCAGAGAAATCTGGGTTTGCCTCTAAAAAAATCCACCCCAAAACAAGAAACCAACAACACAAAATCCAGCCCCTAAAACTGAAAACGCTGCCTCATTCAAAATAGTCTTTCTACTACTCAAAAAAACCACTGAGGGAAACAACGGTATATTTTGTGCAGTAAAAGAAATAATTTTTTATTATAACAAGAGTATTTTGCTGGAAAATGTTTTCTTTTGAATTTCATATTTATGAAATCCAGAGCTATTTTTCTTCAGAAAAAGACACGCTGCTCTGATATTCAATTATATTTCAAGCTATTATGTCTTGTGTACACTTACTTGTAGACATATCTGGTGTATTTATGATCATTCATAGCTAAAGGAAATGCTAATTGTATTTGCAAAAGCTAATAAAGATAATTTTTAAACTATCAAATAACTGCAGTTTTGCTTATGCTCCTGCTGAAAATAGACATTTTGTTATTTTTATGTCTCTGCTGAGAGAAAACGCCTGCTTCCAGCTTATATCTGCAGAGGGCATTGGGGAAAGCTCTTTTTTTTTGTTTCTGCTAACAAAGTGGCAGGAACAACATACAAGGCATCCTAAGGTGTCCTTGATGTCATGGAGAGAATCCAACATCCAAGTTACAAGGATGCGAGCGAAATAAGGACCGTTAGCCCTGGTTGCTGTCTGTGGGAGCACTCCCGAGCCTGGGTCCCCACAGCCCCTGGGGAAGTGCCCCTCAGCTGCTCCCCAGCCACTGCCAGCAGGAAAACAGCAAAGCAATCCCTACAGTGAGGGAGAAATCTGCCCTCTCACTGCAGAAAGATGTAAGGAGTTGAATAGAGTTACGTATTCCTTCCTGAGTCTCCCGCTCCAACGTCATTGTCAAAGTCAGCAGGATACACTTCATGTTTTTAGCATTGAGTTAAAAACATGCAGAGTCTGACAAAAGTAAGTAGTAACCTGGAAAGGCGGATTCTTTGGTGGCTGTCAAGGTCCTTGCAATATTTTTTTGGTGTTGTTAGGACCATCTTTCTTCTGTTTTTTCTTCTCCTGTCCTCACTGTTTGCTTTTAGTGGGTTTCTAATCACCCTGTGCAATCAGTTCTTTGCCTTGCTGGACGCTTTGACGAGTCTAGCATGCTGCCAGTCTTGTTTCTATCTTCTTCTGCATTTTGACTGATGCAGCAGGACAAACAAATGGGTGATTTTCTGTGGTCAAATGGGCCTGGTCTGGTGTATGTTAATATTGGCTTAGCCCACATACAGGTTATAATTTCTTCTCCTTACAGAGCTCCTTGTTAGTAGCTGTGTTCTTTAGTTATTTTGGAACCCGCATTATGCTTCAAATCTCTACTTGTATATGCTCTTAGGTGTCATAACATAAAATTTATTTGGATCAAATATAAGGTCCAGTAGACAGCTAAGAGTGCAACAAGATTTCTCCCATTGTAATGTTTCAGTATTCATCAGTATCCTGTGATTGAAATTCCTTCTGAGACAGGGACTGCACCTCTACCTGCAGGTAACTTGTTATCAGTGTGCTGCACAGTCAAGGATGAGTGTGTTGGAAAGATGTTTTTCTTAAAGTTCCTCTCATTTGCTTTAAGTTTCCAGCTTTGGTGTTTTGAAAATTTAATTTGAATTTCAGTCTTTCAATTTAAAATGGAATACTGAATATTTTTCATCCCTTTCCACCTAAATGTAGGGAAAACTGGTGGGAATCTCGCCTTGGGGGATGGTACCTAAGCTGTCCTTGATGTCATGGAGAGAATCCAAAATGTATTGGGGACTTGTTTTTGTTTTGGCTGTGTAGCTAATGAAATTATTTGGAAGAGGACAAGCCTAAATAATGTAGCTGTAGAGCTATACTTTGTTATAAATCTGGTGAACTGTAAACTCACTGTACAACTAGGGTAATTATAGGACATGAGAAAATAATATATTAAAAGTAAATAATTGGTGAGGCCTATTTTATTGGGAGACCTTTCAGAGCCACTGGGAATCAACCAAATATCCCAAGCAACCTCAGGTAGTGGACATTGCTGTGGAATTAGAGGACCTTGTACCAGAAGGGCTATTTGGATAGGATAAGGAAAGGCTGACCTTGCAACTACTGCTAACAGAATAAAGATAAATAAATAGATAAATAAATAAATGGTGTGTGTAGGGAGGTGTTTACCTGAATATACTACCTCAGCATTCTCGAATAAGGAAAAATTTTTAAAAGGCATAAAAAAATAATTTTTCTCTCTAAAATGGGAAATGTTTGAGAGCTGCTGAAGACTAATGAGACCAGTTCTGAAATAAAATGTCAAAATGAAACATTATTTTTGAGATTTATTTTTCCCCCTCATGTTTTCCTAGAAATGTAATTTTGGTGAGTGCAATATTGCTCAGGTCTTCCTTCCCTCATGCCTTCATAACTTCTCTGTTTGCAAGTTTGACACTCCCAGCGGGCCTGCAGACAGCTGTTACTTTAAAGTGCAAGCAGCATGAGTGGAAACTGGCAATTGGATCACTGTATTTATGTGCAAATACTGTATTGAGTGCTCAATCTGGATCTCATTAACCTGAAATGATTCCTTGGGGTAGCATAGGGGCTCTCAGGTGTCAGAACTATTGCATGAAGTAAAGACGCAGCAGAAGAGGTCTGAGATAAGGGAGATCCCACAAAGCAGCAGAAAACTCTGGTGCTGGCCTTGTGCCTGGGAGAACAAAATGACTAATTACCCATGCAAGTTTAAAATGGCTGAGTGGTCTGATGTTTTGGCAGTCATGCCCCATCCCCACCTTGTGTACCTAATTCTATGGGATGTGGCACTGGGTGCAGGCTCTTGGAGAAGGGTCTTTCTTCTTCCCCAGTGTCTCTTGAAAGACATGTGGTAAAGCACTTTAAAACTCATTGCAGAAAATTGTAAATGATGGCTGAAACCAAGTTTCAACACATCAAATTCCCGGAAAGAAAGTGAACACTGTTGAATTGTAGTGTTTATAGGGGTTGCAGCAATGGTTTTATTTCTAAAAGGAAAGACTGAACGTTGGCCCATCCCTCTGCTTTCTTAGTCACTGGTTTGTCTGCTCATTAGCAAGACACAGGTCTGCAGTTGTATCAGGATTAGGCTGGAGGGGGAAGGAGTTAGTTGGATAGGGTTTTTTGTGCAGTCAATACTGAACTGATTCACAGTGTTTGCAATAAGCGCTGTATGTACATGTGTGTGTGTAAATTGGAAACTGATTCCAGGCATCACAGGAAGCAACCTTTTCCACAGCAGAACGTGAGCAATAATTCAACAGTGGGAAGCTAAGTAACAGGTTCTGTAACATCATCGTACAGCCAGACTATCGCCGTTCCCCAGCGCAGCATGATAAGTTGCAAAGATGTGTCCACAGAAATGTAGGCCAAACAAAAGGGCTCATAGTTTGGTGTTTTCTTAATGTACTTATTTTTCAGGTCTTGGTTATTGACCAGTGTGATTTATTATCCCAAATTTTACCCTTCCCCAGTCTCAACAGATGCTTTTCTAATGGAGTTAGAAAAAAATGGGAGGACTGTGTTCTATTTGAGTGGATTTTGGAAAGAAAAGGAAAAAAAGGTGGTCCCTCAAGAAGACTGATTAACTCATATAACAATACAAGTGTAAATACCACTTTTTAGAGTCCTGATATAGCTGCTAAAATGTAGACAGCTCCTTCTTAGCGTTTTTTTAATTATCCAAAATGTCATTTGTTTTTAAACCTGTATGGATATAAGGATTACAGAGGGAGGAAAGTTATATACATTGCAGAGAGATGCTGAGAAATATTTTTCCATAAAGACATGTTTTGGCATCAAGTTTTATGATAAACTGACATATTTTCTGGCAGAGGGAGGAGAGTTTAACTGATCAAAACATGTCATTAGTACTTTCCAAAAATATAAAACCTCATTAAAGTAAGAGCTGTCACTCTGCATAAATCTCTGGAAATTTGAGTCTGCCATAGACTAACATGTTCTATATATCCCAAGGAATACATCCCTTTTCATCCCAACCTTTCTACTGCAGAAAAAATGTGAGAATGCAAAGATGATCTAACACTTAATGCTTGAAATCAACTTATGAAAAATGTGGTTTTTCTTTTTTTTTTTAAATATCTTTACTATATGACCATTCCCACCTTAGTGGGTTAGGAGCAAAATGGGAGGGAAAGCAACAGAACTATTAAGGCAACCATGCTTTTAAAGGAAGGCAAAACTAGAGTCTTTTATATCTCAGTGGTACCAACCTGCTGATTAAGTTTTAGTAATCCTTTCCTGTATTCCTTCTCCTGCTTCCAACTCATTTTCTGTTAGTACTGTGCAGCTGGGACTATAAGGTAGATAGATGCAAACTTTTGGACGGTTTCTGATGATTAGCTTCAAGTTTATCTGCCATTACATTATCTGTCTGGCTCACTAGAATTCTGCCAGCCTGGTCTGCACTAAAGATGTGTGGCTGATGCAGCTGAGCATACAGGTAGGTGACAGGATCAGAAGTGGTAACCCAGCAGCAATGATGTTTCCTCCTGCTCTGGAGCTGGGCAAAGCTGTGCTCACACCTGCAGAGAGGCCATGTGCACAGATTTGTGCAGTGGGAGCATTGGCAGTAGCTTCTTTCTAGAGCTTTTTAACAGCTGGAGTGAGAATTAGCCATAAACTAAATGATCCAGTTAGCCATTAGAAGAAAGAATTACTTTATTTCCTTTTCTTTCTGCTCTCTCCTCTTTTCATTTGTCCTGCCTTCCCCTGGCCTCCATTTTAATATGGATCCCTGTGTGCCTTTCTGTTTTCCCTCTGCCTTTGAACTATATCACCAAGCTGCTGTTTCCACACCCCCTGAGCTCCTGCAGCAGAGAGCATTGATTGTTCAGTGCAGGATGTATCTTCACTTTCCTCTTTTGTACTCGGGGTGTAGGACGGAGAAAAAGTGTTAAACGTGTGATTGAACAGTAGCGAGATCAATTCTTTCATTTGTTGCAAGAGTGTTGGTCTCTTCTCCCAAGTAACAAGTGCTAGAACAGGAGAAAACAACCTCAAGTTGTGCAGGGGACGTTTAGTTTCGATATTAGGAAGAATTTCTCCAATTAAGGAGTACTCGAATATTGGAACAGACTACTCAGGGAAATAGCTGGGTCACCATCCCTGAAGGTATTTAAAAGCCATGTATATATGGCACCTAGGGATATGGTTTAGTGCTGGGTTGATGGTTGGAATTGAGGGTCTTAAGTATCTTTTTCAACCTAAATGGCTTTATGATTCTGTGATTCTAAAGCTTTTTGTTCGATATCACTGCAAATATGGTTTGAATACAGTGGACAGGACATGCTGCAGCTTTCAAGGACATGTAGTAAAACACAGAAGTTTTTGAATAATAAAGCTGTAAATACTTGCTAAAATCTTTGAAGATTGAAGTCTGAGATATACAAATTACCCGAACTGGAGAAATGTTTTCCACAAAATGAGGAAACATGAAGATTTCTACCATGGAGTCAAACCCTTGTTACGTTACGTCCCAGTTGACAACACTTGGACTGTTTTTCCTTTGCAATTCAGTTTGCAAATCACATATTTGGGAGTTTGACTGAAATATGTAAATGGCTGTATTTAGCTGAGCCATAAGTAACTGAGGATGAGGCCTTGAAATGACACTATTGAGCAAGCCTTACTTGGGTAGCAACACTTTACTGAGTATGTTTGCTGCAAATCTTGCACTCTCCTGCCATTCCAATCAAAGTAGTCATTTGCTTTGAAACAAGAACAAGTTAATCTAGTTCAAATAGCCTTCTATAAGCTTTAACAAAAGGAATGATTTCTTTTTATGACTATTAATCAAGGCATATTTATAGACATCTCTATCCAGCATAAAATAATAAAGGTTTTTATATTTATCTATCTCTGAAAACTGTTTTCATTAGCTATTTTTTTTGTTACAAGTGTCATGCATTGGAAAAGGTTATAAAAAATAGCTTTATTTTACAAATAGTAGCATAAATACAACCTTATTTATCATATTAGTTAATTAGCATTATAAAGTGCAACTAAGATGCATCTGTCCACATCTTCAGAGAATTTATCTAATTTGTATATTTAATCAGACTTAAGACATCAGTTACTTCTCTGTAAACAATGTTTGTTCAGTCAGCACAGTTTTGACATGCTAAAAAAGATATCCCCATTCTCATTATAGTTATTCATTTATTCAGAATAAAGGGTAAGCCATTATACAGAAAAAATAATTTTCCTCCATCCATTTTCCAAAGAAATAGGGATTTCATTTGTGCCCTTACTGAGGGCATTTAATAATCTCTTCAGTCTTGCTTTAGACTTAGAGAATGCTATAATTTTTTTTAATCTTCATATGATATATTGTGGTCATAAAAAATTGATAAAATTTATGGGCCTCCTGAGAGTTACCTGTGCTTGACACATGTTTGATAGTTGATTATGGTCAGTTCAGTAAGTGAAGATAAGTGGAGAGAGGAAAAAAACAGTGATACAAGGGACATCATTCATCACCTCCCATAAGCAGACTGATGCCCAGCCAAGTCTACGAGTAATGGTTATTCTGGAAGACAAAAGTTTTTTTACTGCTACTCAGTGTTACATGGTGTGGAATATTCCTTTGGCCATTTGAGTTCAGGTGTCCACTGGCTGGCCATGGGAAGGGTAGCAGAGGGAGAAAAAGAAAAAGCTCTGACACTGTGAAAACACTGTTCAGCACTAGCCAAACCAATGATGTGTCTTTGACACCATGCTAGTCATAAATCTGAAGTAGGCCATTCTATGAGCAGCTGCAAAGAAGCTTAATTCCATCCCAGCCAGGCTCAATATAGGAGTGTAAGACAGACACCATCTCTTGATCCCTGTCTAAATGCTGTGTAACAGCTCTTCATGCTTCTTTGACAGAATCAAGAGTCTCATATAATATAATAGAGTTTCAATAATCTAATTGTCCAACTGGGCATCTGTCAATGCTAAGACAACATTATGGTTTAAAGGGAAGGAATCTTAAAGTTAAGAACCTGTTCTGTGAATGTGCAGTACTCAATTGTCAATAATGATGAGGAAATAAGGGGGAAATATAGGAAAATTTTATCTTAATCTTGAGCAATTAATGTAATTCTACCTGGGCTTTCTTTACTTTCCTCTGTCTAGTTTTTAATTTTTTTTTTTTTTATTTTCAATCCTGTAAAGAAAATGAAGTTACATTGGAAAATGTAGTATTTTATAGCACTGTATTTTCAATAATATCTCTTAATTAAACTTTACCTAAGCTAATAAAACCTTCTGCTCACATGTAAGAGCACAGTACTCCATTGTGCAGAGAGCGAAATATCCAGCCTTGCATAAGTTTTTCTCTTGGTATCATCTCTTGGTATCATCATCTTGGTACCATCTCTTGCTATTGCTGGACATGCAAAGACCTGAGTGTTCAGTTTCTCTCTTCTCACTTTGAGAATGTTTGTGAATTCTGTAAATAATGGATGAATACCTGCAGATCGAACAATAGTTCAGGCCTTTCAGAATTGATTTAAAGCACCTGGTCCTGAGGAAAGTACAAGTACATTGTAGGACATGGTGGTGCTTCTACCAATTGCATTATCGTAGCAATATAGTACCAATAATATGCTCTTTCTTCCCCTTTTTAATTTTCAGAATACTTTAGACTGTGGAAGAAAATTACTAAAATGCTGCTTGTACTTTGCATTTTTTCCAGGGGGGTTGATTTGACTGTTTTTTCCACCAAGAAAAAGCTCTGATGGGACTATGCAGCCACCCATGTGTGTCATGATCCGGTTATTAACGATTACTAGAAATGCCTCTGCCTGAATTAAGGTGCAAATGAGACCATATGCCAGTGATAACAGTATGGGTATTATTTGATAGTAAATATGAAAAAGAGAAAAAGAAAGAAATAGGAAATATTTGGAGGGGACAGAAAGAGAGTAACAGGGACAGAATATGGAAAATATCACCACACCGTGGACCCCAACAATGCTCCATTGATCCTCTCCAGCTTGTCTTCTTGGTCCCCCCAAAAAGCATAGAATCTGGTGGGTTACTGTATGCTGAGCCCAGGTAGGAAAACCCAGGCAGCTCCCTGGGTGGGGGGAGTTTGCCATTGTCTCTTGGAAAATATCACCACACCGTGGACCCCAACAATGCTCCATTGATCCTCTCCAGCTTGTCTTCTTGGTCCCCCCAAAAAGCATAGAATCTGGTGGGTTACTGTATGCTGAGCCCAGGTAGGAAAACCCAGGCAGCTCCCTGGGTGGGGGGAGTTTGCCATTGTCTCTTACAACAGACTCTGGGTTCGTCACATCATGTGCAGTCTTGTGGTGCAAGGCTTCAGGAATGACTTGGAAAAGTGCTTTGGGAGGCCTTTGATGGATTATGATACCCCCTCAGCTGCCTCTCACCTGAATGTCCCGTGGATGTGGCCTGTGGGGTTGGGGGTTTCACAGCTGGGGCAATTTGTGTAAGGGAGGATGGGTTTTCTGCCTCTGACCAGAGGTTGCACTGAAAACCTCCCCCCCAAACCCTGCCTCCTTCTGGGGGCAGTAAACCTGGCTTCTGTGAGCTGTGGCCTCCCCCACCCCAAACTCAGTCAGGGAAGAATCTCTGCTGTGTTTGGCTTTCTTGTGGATGCATTCCTCTCCTTCAGCCTTGTTTCTCCCTAGACCTGAGGTGATTAAACAATGGATTTGCTCTTTATCTTATCTAGGCAACTTTACTCACAGTCCAAAGTTCATCAGGGAGGCTTCTGTGGTTGTAGCTTCTTTATACAGTTTTTGGGCAAAATGGGCAAAACTTCATAACAATGTTTAAGGCATGAATCATTTCAGTCCCTGGCAATGTGTCAGGCTGCTGGATGTGCCCTGCTCTTGCATGGCACAGTATGGGCCAGCAGCTGTGAGCACCCATGTGGGATTGGATCACAAATGGAGTTCCCTGAGGGTCAATATTACGGCTATTCCTGTTTAATATCTCTATCGATGACCTGGGTGAGGGCATCAAGGTCACCCTCAGTGAGATTGCAGACTGCATCAAGTGGGATGGGAGTGTTGATCTGCTGAAGGGTAGGAAGGCTCTGCAGAGAGATCTGGACAGGCTGGATCCATGGGTTGGGGCCAGTTGTGTGATGTGAAGTGCCAGGTCTACGAGGTGAAGTTCCAGGTCCTGCACATGGGTCACAGCAACCCCGTGCAGTGCTACAGGCTGGAGGTGAAGTAGCTGGAAAGCAGCTGAGCAGAAAAGGAGCTGGGAGTGCTGGCTGACAGTAGCTGAACATGAGCCAGCGTGTGCCTAGGTGGCAAAGAAGGCCAGTGGCATCCTGGCTTGAGTCAGAAACAGTGTGGCCAGCAGGACCAGGGCAGAGATTGTCCCCCTGTACTTGGTACTGGTGAGGCTGCATCTCGAATCCCATGTCCAGTTCTGGGCTCCTCAATACAGGAAAGACACTGAGATGCTGGAGCATGTCCAGAGAAGGGCAATGAAGCTGGGAAAGGGTCTGGCCTACAAGTATGATGAGGAGAGGCTGAAGGAGCTGGGGCTGCTTAGCCCCAGCTAAGGAGGTGACCTTATTGCTGGCTACAACTCCCTAAAAGGACATTGCAGCCAGATGGGGTTTGGTCTCTTCTCCCAAGTAAGAAGTGACAGGACCAGAGGAAGTGGTCTCAAGTTGCACCAGGGGAGAATTAGTTTGGATATTAGAATAATTTCTCACCAAGAGATTTTGTCAGACATCAGAACAGGCTGCCTGTGCAAGCGCTTGAGTCACCATGGATGTGGCACTTAAGGAAGTGGTTTAGTGGTGGATTTGGGAGTGCTGAGTTAGTAGTTTGACTCAATGATCTTAAAAGTCTAACCCTACCTGAGATTCTCTGATTTATTTCTATGATCCTATGAGTTCCAAAAGCAGATATACTTTTAGCAGTTGAGCTTTATATTTTGATGATAATAGTCCGCTAGGTTTGTTTTTTTTTTTCTTCAGCAGCTGCATTTGTGTTCACCTAGTGCACATCTGTAAGTTTTGTATTATTGTACAGAATGTGAGGAAGTTTACAGGTTGTTATTGGTATTCTCTTTTAATAGTAAGTAAATGAGTCTCTCAGGAAAGACTCAGAATCTTAGTTATGTGTAAGTGTATGGCTGTGATAGAAATTTGTAGGCCTGTTTATAGAGAACTAAATTCTCATACAAATATTTATGAACTCTTGGGTCTGTTAATGCAGAGTTTGAAATAATGACTGTAAAACAGCTCAGCTCCTGCATGGATGTGTTTAAAAGTGTTCAGTGATAAAGACCTCTGGATAGTTTATAGGGGACAGTTTGAGTGTCAATAAAGTTTTTATTCATTTGCATCTGTAAGCATTAGATTCAACTACATAATTACTTTCTTTTATAAAGCTTGTAAAGCCTTTAGACTTAGAGAAGCCTTTGGCCTCATTAAGATGGTATGACAAGATGAAGGTGACAGCTTTGCAGCAGGAGCAGCAGGATTGTCTGAATACCTGAGGGGTGTGCAGTGACAGGCAAAGGGACATAAGGGATGGAATGGTGTCTGGGCCAAAGCTCTGTCTTAAATAGCAGATCTCTGACAAAAAAAGATCCCTCAGGGAAGGATGTAGAGGCAGGACAGGTAGAGATAAATCCTTCTAACACATATTACATAACCCAGCTTCAGCCAACCTGTGTCTTTGGATATATATATATATATATATATATGTATACTTTGTATATAAGCATAAGGGTACAGTGAATGGTATTTTAGAGAAGTAAGCAAAACTCAATTTTGCATTCTAGTTTGCACTGAGATAGTGAAACTGTGTCAGGGGGCTAAAAGCATAAGTAAAGTGCTTGGGGTGCAGACCATCCCACTTCCAAAATTGCTGTTCTAGAGGTTTTGAGTGCACTTCAGTTGAGATTTTTTTCTGTATGGCTGCAGCTGTGCACCATCCCTGTTATATTGGCTGAGAAAAGACTACTGTGTATGTCTTGAATATATTAATTCAAAATGCAAATAAGAGAGGTCATTGATTTGAAATTTTGCATATGAAAAAATCTATGGAAGGAAATTACTTCTATCTTATTCAGCAGATTGAAGGAGGTGATTCTGCTCTTCTACTCCAGTGTGGTGAGACCCCACCTGGAATTCTGCATCCAGGTCAGGGCCCTCAGCACAAAAAAGACATGGACCCATTAGAGTGGGTCCAGAGGAGGACCATGAAGGTGATGAGAGAACTGGAACAATTCTATTTGAAGATAGACTGAGATTTGGGATTCTTAGTCTGGAGAAGGGAAGGTTTCAGGGAAACTTGCTTGCAGCCTCCCAGTACTTTTACGGGGCTCATTAAAAGGAGTACTTTGTCCTGGTGCTTTTTATAGGAGCAAATAGCGCCAGGACAAGGAACAATGATTTTAAATTGAAAGAGGGTAGGTCTAGATTAGATATTAGGAAGAAATCATTTACTGTGGAAATGGTGAGGCACTGGAATAGGTTGCCCAGACAAGTTGTGGCTGCCCCATCCCTGGAAATATTCAAGGCCAGGTTGGATAGAGCCTTGGGCAGTCTGATTTAGTGAGTGGCACCCCTGCCATTGGTAGGAAAGTTGGAAATAAAGGATCTTTAAGGTTCCTTCCAACCCAAACAAGTCTAAGATTCTATGATTCTCTGGTGAATTTTGCATATTCCTGATGTAGAATGAGAGATGCTGTTTAAGCATTTTCTAGATATGCTGCTCTATGGTTTCATTTTGCCCTTAGTTTCCAGGAAGAAACACTAAATGCAAATCATTTTTCTTTATTTGCAATAGGTCAAACTAATTTAGCTAAAGTTCACACCTATCTGCATAGAAGATTATTGTAAACACAATAAAATTCAAAGGTCATTTCTATGACTGAAAGAGGATCAAAGGTACTTTCTGTGCTATTTTAATCCACTTCAGAGCATTGTAATGAGTTTAGTAAAGGGTGAAAGTCCAAGACTTTCCCTTGTCATCGTCCTTTATATAACTCCATTAACTATTCACTGGTCTGGCATTATAACATGTTCAATGGTGAATGAAGGAGAATCTGTCAAGGGGAACTTACTTAGAGTATAACAGCTCCTGATGTATGCTGATTTTGTTGATATGTTTCATCAGTTGTACAGCAGCAGCTTAGAAAGCAGAAGTCAATCTCACTCTGGTAATGAAGTCTTAATACTCATAGCCCATTACAAAAGTGAATGCTGATCTTCAGAGTCAGGTTGCAAAAGCACTGTGCTTTACACAGTTTCCAAAATAATCCTGAATAACAGACCTGTATTTTTGCCCATAAACTGTTTCCTGGTGCTTAAGCCTTACTTGTTTCTGCAATATGCTGATTTTGCTAAATTTTCCTTTTACCTAACAATCAGAATATACCCACTCAACTGGGTCCTTTTGGAGCAATGTAAGTGGAGGCTATTAGGATATGATACTGCTCTTGGGCTTAAGACATGAATACATTTGTGAATTGTGAATATGTTTAATTTAACTACCTGCAGGTAATCATCTCTTCAGAAAATTCTTTTCAGTACAGATGGTCAGAAAAGCCTATCCAAGATTCATTAGTTCAACAGTTTGAAAATAGTAGAAATGAAGATGACTTATTGATGTCATGTAAAATGCATATTGTTTATCCTCTCCTGAACAGATTAGTTGCTCTCTATTATTGAAAATGGTGTTTAACTCTTGTTTTTTTTAATATGAATTTGCAGTATTTTTATCTTGCACAATCAAATAAAATAATTAAAATATTCTGAAGAGAGAAGACTTACAGAGAAATACTTAAGTTCATTGTTTTTCTTTTTTTATTCAGCTTTTAGTTGGCACAATGATCTCAGGTTTTGACTTAATTGTGATGATCTGTGCAAAGCTGCTGAGCTCTGGTAGATGATAAGAACCGTGGAATCAAAGAGTGGTGGGCTATTTTGGTTAAGAGACTGACTAGATTTGCACTAATTTTCGTACTTGAATATTCTGCTCAAAAAAAAAGGTTTGTATAATTTGGTTTGATTGTGCTACAGATACTGTATAGAATCACAGAATCAGAGAACATCTTGGGTTGAAAGGGACCTTAAAGATCATCTAGTTCCAACCCCCCTGCAAGGGGCAGAGATGCTTTCCATTAGACCAGGCTGCTTAGAGCTCCAACCAACCTGGACTTCCACACTTCTAGGGTTTGGGCATTCACAACTTCTCTGGGCAACCTGTTCCAGTGCTTCATGGCCTCATAGTAAAGAATTTCTTTCTAATATCTAATTTAAACCTACTTGGTATCTGTTTGAAGCCATAGCCCCTTGTCCTGTCACTACATGTCCTTATAAAAAGTCCCTCTGCACCTTTCCTGTAAGTATCCTTCAGCTGCTGGAAGGGCACAATTAGATCACCCCAAAGTCTACTCTTTTCTAAATGGAACAAACCCAATTCTCTCTGCCTTTCCTCACAGGGGAAATGCTTAATCCCTCTGATCAGCTTGGGGCCCTCCTCTGGACTTGCTTCAACAGGTTGATATCTTTCTTGTGTTTGGAATCCCAGAGCTGGATGCACTACCCAAAATACCATTTTCTCTTTTTAAATTCAACATAGTCATAGCTATGGACTTATAAGGCCAAGGCACCCTCCTGGATCCATTGCACCCCTTACCCCTCAAGAAATCTGAAACCCCAAACAACAAACCCAAAAACCCCATCAAACAATAACAACAAGAACCCAAAATCTCAAACCCTGGCTGGAGTGAAAGGAAAACCATCCTTTCATTAAAGCCTTGAAACTTCCAAGTTCATCCACTTCCAACTTCCATCCACTTCAACTTCTCCTGAAAGACTTTGACTGTGCAGTCATGTGCAGATTAATAAGGAAATTTCAGTCCTGATACAGAAAGACTGTTACAGCATGCGATTCTTCCAACTAATAAAATGCCAGTCTGAAATTACCCAGTTGAACTGACTATTGCAAAGAAGCTAACAGTGTTTCCATGGAAAAACACAGCTCCATCAATAAGGTTTCTAAGCTTTACGGTACTCCCCAAAAGGGAATTACATCCCGAGCGGATGAGGCAATTAATCTCTGTTTCCATCTCTTCACTTGGAGACTTCTGACTGCAGTGAACAAAGCCCTTTAAAAGCAATAAAAAAGGGTTGCTCCCTGACTGCTCCTACAGAAATTTATAGGATATTGTTCACACAAAGACATTTCCCAGTGGAATGTCTCTTTTCACTGGTGGACTTTGGAAATTGCATGAACCACAAAGCAAGGACCTACATATGTGAACCGTGTGTTAGTATTCTGCAAGAATGGGATGTGAGATACTACATTATATTTGGATTATTAGACAAGCCAGATCCTGAAAACATTTAATGAGGATGCTAGTAAATGTGACAGCTCAACAACAGCAGTATTTGATTTCACATTAATTTATCTCTTGTGGAGAACAGATATATTGTTTTGCAGACACATCTGTATTCTTCAAAGAAAATCAATTCAAGTTGAAAGTAAGTTGAATGCCAGGAAGAAGATCATTAGGTGTGATAAATGCATCTGTGAATGATCTGAGTGTGCTTGCTGAAAGAGAAGAACTTCAGGAAAGACTGAAAAAAGGAAAAAGTTTTCAGGTCTGAAAAGTTTCTTGCTGGCAATATTAGTGCCAGCCAACATGTCTCAGGTCTTTCACTGGGAAAAACTGGCAATTATTTCCTCTGGTGCTATATGTCTGTCTCTTGGCTAGTAAAATGAGCAAATGGATTCTAGTGTGATTAAAAGTAAATGCTTACTTTAATTAGCATTAGCTTTGGAAGACAGAATCCTATGTAGCGTAGGTAGATCAAATTTTATTGTAGTAGTTTGCATGTAGAATGTACTTGTCCTGTAGCTCTGTTTAAATCAGCAGGTTAAAGTTGCTTTTGAACATTAAAAGAAGAAGCCAAGATACTCATCATATTACATTTATTTTTGTTTTGTCCCCTGATGGGTATGAGCTCCAGATAGTTTTGTAGTGCCTGATTTCTTCTGCACTGTATTTCATTGTGCTGGGAGAGAATCTGTCATGCATGTTATCTGGATGTTAGTTGGGTCGCAGTTGGAGAAGAGCAATGTTCTCAGTTCATGGGGAGTGTCTCCTACCCCACCAATGCAATTTAACTAAACTGAGTTACACCAGTGATACCAAATGCAAAAATAAATAAATTCAATTACTTCAACTGATGCTCAAAATGCAAAAGTTGAATTGATTGGCAGTCTGTTCACTTGCATCTTATGACAAACTTCCATATTTTAGTAGTAGTCAGTAATCTGTATTATTTTAAAGTTCTCTGTGTCTATCGTTGCCTGTGTTCTTAACTTGCTTGTCCTTTAACCTAGGAAACATACAAAACCATCATGTCTTTTAATTATCATTTGGAGGATAGAGTGGTTAATGACATGTTTCAGTCAATTTATCTGGATGGTTGATGTGTATCTGTTGAATTTGCTCCAATTCAACAGAGGAGTCTAGTTAATAAACTAACTGCAAGGAATTTAATAAGGAAAACTGTGTATATTTTGTGGTCATGGAATTCAAGTTAGATTGGAGAAGCAGTAGGATTTTTTCTTTCTTTTGAATGTACATCCTGAAAGCCTCATGGCCACTCATGTGTATTAGAAAATGATTGATAGAGGAATTATGTAAACTGAAAGACTGAATACAAATATCTTTAGTTGCAGTACTCAGTGTATATGATTTCTTTTTGAAATGTTCCTACGAGCAACTGGGACTCATAATTATCTATTGTTTCTAATGTAGGTACATGGCTGGTGCCTTTGAAGAATGCAGATGCACCTCCTCCAAACGTGTCAGACACGGATATCACCTGCCTGCATGTATGAGCATTGCACACTTTGGCTGCTCTCTTCTGTAAAAAAAGACCCTCCTTGATTGAAAAGTAACAGTCTGTTTTGGCAGCCACAGCTTTCTCAAACTTGTCTAGCAGAGATTTCTCCAGCTCAGTCCTTTAACAATTACTTTATTGCCTGCTTTTTAGCATCAGTCAAACAGCAAGACAAAACTGAAGCTTGAGAGGAATCATATATAGTATATTGTCCTTGGGAAGTACAGTGAAGACATTTTCCTAGGGGGTATTTACTGTTTCTAAATTACAGTAATCTAAAATGGTCTTCTGTGTAATGAGTCTTTATAGGCAGTCTCTCCTGGAAACTTCACATACTGCTTCTGTCAGAAATCTGAATGCATATTCGTGATTATTCAATTCTCTGCTTTGAACTGAATTAACATTAGTAACTGTATTTCTGTCAAAAACCTGCCCAAGCACAAAATTTTTTAGCAATTCCTCAAAACAAAAAAGCCCAACCACTTAAAAAAATCCATAAAATATTAAAAAACAGTTCTGACCTCCCTAAAAAAAAAGTAGTTAAGATGACTCAGCCCCCTTCAAAATTTTTTTAAACATATTAGTATTGAAAATGGAGGTAACTTTTTTATTCAATCATTACTCAAGTTACAATTTTCCTTCCTTCTGATATGATTATTGTTTTCAGTTTAATATTATTTTCTGTATTTAAGACCCTTAGCTCATTAAAACAAACACTTCTAAAATTGCATTACTACAAAGAGTAAATGCCAAGAAATTTGAAATCTGTAACATCCTGTTGGAAAAGGATTTCCTATACATTTAGATCACAGCTTCCGTGCACACCAGACTGCTTGTCATGGGTGTGAGAAATCATCCAGCCTGCACACATTTTATTTATGGACAGGCACATTTCCTCCAGGTGACAGAAAACCTGGGAAATTTTGTTCCCAAATGAATCAGTTTGGATTGGCTTGTATTCAAAATGATCAACCTTCCTCTTTGAAATGATAGCAAATTTCTGAAATATATAGCAGACATCTGAATATATAGGAAAGGCCGTGTTAAAGGAATTCAAGATAGCAGAAATTAGCCTTCAAATGTTAGGAATTACTGTTGGCTTTGCTGAATAGTTTCCTTCACACTTAAAATAGGTGCATTGCAATAGGGTATTCTCATTCTGAACAATATTACCCTCATAATGCTTTCTGTCTAGAGTTGGAATATTTCACCAAAGAGAAGTGTGTGGTTGTCTCCTTATGTAGACAACTTGCAGAAGGGAATGAGCACAAGGGATTTGTCCAATAGCTTTGGAATGCAATGGGTGCTCACACTGAGGAGCAGAAGGTTATTCAGTTTTTAATCCTGCAAGGCTTGCAGTTTAAAAATTATGATTAATGCAGAGAATGAGTCTTGGATCTTGGGTCCTGTCCCATGACTGTTTTAAGAGACAAAATCACATATGCAGCCTTGAGACTGACTCCTTTTAAATAGGAATTATCATCATCATTAGATTAAAGAATAATTTCTTTAACTAATAAGGGTCATACAGGTTGTGAAGTTACAGAAAATTCTTTCAGTCAGTGAAAGCAAAAAGGAAAAAATACCTAATTTTCAAGAAGAATTATCAAAAATATATAATTACCTGGTGCTGGAAGCTGGAATGTGGCTTTTTGGCTAAATAGTGCAGATCTTGAGCTGGGAACATTGTTTTGGGTCTTTTGATGCACGTTCTAAGGTATTATATGTACTTTTTGGATTTTTTTCTTTCTATTTTTTTTCCTATGCTTCTCCTAAAACAATGGGCAATTTGGAAGACACCTTTAATTATTTTGTCATGTTGTAGGGAGAGTAGAAACAATTGGTGTCACAGTAGGGTTTTTTTCAATTTGCACATTTTACACCTATATGCACTAAGTGAGCAATATTTAGCCAAGATAGGAGCAGCTTGCTCCAGGAAGCACAAAATGAGGTATGCTCACATGTGGACACTGCTTCTGCAGGGCAGAGGTGGGCGGTGCTCAGCGTGGGCGTGCAGCGTGCCCCGAAAGCTCTGGGAATGTCTGTCCCGGCATGGGGAGTGTAGCTCACCTGCAACACACCAAATCTGCTGCAGAATCGGCCTGGCATGTGTCATGGCTCCTGGTGAGATATGCAGCCCATGAAAAGGATCTGCTGCACCTAAAAACTCTGGTAATCAATGTCTTCAGACTTGACAGCATAGACAAAGCTTGCAAATTAAAGAAAACTCCTGGGCAAAGCCCTGATATGCAGGAGCTACTTATGGAATAATCCTATAGCAAGTGGGACGTGCCCCAACAGAGAAACTATGTGAGAGAAAGCAATTAAAACTGGAACTAATCAAATATAATGCCAGTAAGTGCAACAAGTAATAATTTGATATTTACAATCTGTTCTGGTGTTGTAAAACTCACTGGGGGCCCGATATGGAGTGCATGATATTTTTCCTAGCAGAGTCCAAGTAAAATGATGGTACTGGTTTTAATTTGTAGGGCTGAGCCTGCTTTCCTGGGGGTATTGACCCTCTGCTATTGTCTTCTCTTCCATGCTTTAACTTTACAACATATATAATGGAGCACCACAGAGAGTAATTTGCTCCCTTTCAGCTTTTTCCTTGGTGGCAAGACCACTGTCATCTGTCAGTGCCGTGGAGAGAAGATGATGAAATTTAAACAGACAGCTTAAAACTGACAATTTTATTTGTATCTGTCTTCCATGGTGTTTTCCAAGCAGGCATGGCTCTTAGCCTAGATAAAGTCAGGGTAAAATATATTTATCAAGATGGGGTTTTAAATATAATTCTTAGTCTAAGATAATTTAGTAGATCACCCTCACTAATTTTGTAGAAGCTGGTTTTCTCATTACTGCTGCTCTTTAGAGGGATAGCCAATAGTAGCAGCAGATTAAAAACATTTTTTTTCAGTATAAATAACAATATATTGAAAGAGATAATCTAGTAAATTTTTTTGCCAAGTTAGGTTTTCCAGGCTCATCTCACATGCAACTTCTTAAATAACCTCTTGCTTTCTAAATGTTAATAACTTCTATATTACTGAATTTGAGATAAACCAATTTCTTTGCTATTGAAAAAGAAAAATGTTGGTCATTAAGTTCTGTTGTAGGTTGCTGATCAGTTTTCTTCCTCTGAAATCATAATTTTAATAGACCTACTTATAGAACATAATTTAGAAATTAGAGAAGTTCTTTGTGAAGAACTACATTGCTTAGTTCTTACTGTGGCTGTAACTGCCCAATTAACAGAAGATAACTGCCCCACCTCTAACAGATGGCAAGTAGAATACACACTTATTTTACAATCCAGGACAATGATACTGAATTGACAGCTTAAATAGTTTGGGAAAAGAAAGCAAATTTAGTGTAAGACAACCTTGAGAAATCTTGGAAAGACTTACGGAAATTTCTGCTCAAACTGTCTTATCTGTGGCTTCATGAATTTAAAACTGAAGTTTAAAAAATAATCCCCAAAATAAAAGCAAAATGCTGAGTGTGCATATGTTCTATTAGTGCAGTGAAGGAAAGCAGAGGTAAAAAAATCTCCCAGCCATGGTGTATAAAGCGAGAAGTGAATGGTTGAAAAGGAAAAATAATTTCTAGGGATATACTTAATAAATATTTGACAGAGTAAATAACATATGAAATGACAGATGCAAGGCCATTCAGGATTCATTTGCACAGACACATGATATCACTAATCTAGGTATTTTTTCCAATTTTATTAAAGTTTCTTCTGCTAGTAAAAATTATGTCTGAAACAGTAGACAAAGTGAATACAAGTTAATTTTTGCCATGAGCAGAGATGTTTCATGCCACTCTGCCCTGTGCACTAAGAAGCTGTGTGTGATGTCATCTGTCAGTAACCAAGAAAGCATTTGTCTGGTGATGATTTGTGCTCAGAACAAATTAACTGGGACTTCCACTTAAAATATCTAGTGGAGAACTTGAACCACTGATGCCTCTTTTTTTTAACAGAGTGGGTAGCTGAAGTACTATGAAATACTTTTTAATACTATTAAAAACCACAAGTACCCACCTGTATGGGTTTTAGTTCTATGAAGTACTAAAACCCACACAAGCCACTGCTTGGGAAGACTGTGGTGTCTTCCAGGGTCTGCTTCCAATACCTTATTTTCCTGGTGACCTTTTGGTGATCTTCACTGGCAGAGGTGAAATAATTAAAAATAGATTGATTTTATTGCATTCATTTTAACCATTTGTTTATTCTGTGCTAAATACAAAGTGGATGACTACATTTTTATTGTTATAAATTATTAAAAATAGTGTTTTGAATGAAGAAATATGGCTTTATACTGAACATGAAAACTGAAGAGCATATGTCTTAAGCTGATATCTATTTTCATGTTGTGGAGACATGAATGAACATATTTTTAGTGTTTTTGTTTTACATATTCTATTTTAAAACTTACTATATCACCAAAATTGTGATACGGAGTAATGGTATATATTTATATACAAAAATCATGCAGTATTTCTCAAAAAGCAGCATGAGGTTACTAAAAAATGTCTGTACAATAAGATAATGAGAGTCAATTATATTATTGTGATTAATTTAAAAAAAAATTTTTTTTTATAAAAGCATCTGGTGCCTGAAGGCCAACAGTTCAGTGATTACATGGACAGCAAAGATGTATGGTTTTTGAATCATGCATTGGAAACATTGCCAGCAGAAATATCCTGAAGAGGAAAACAGTCATGAACTTAAGCTTGAACACAGGGCTAGTTTTATGAACTCTTATGCCATTTCTGTAATTACCTATGAACTTTCTTTACCGTGGAAGCTCTAAATTGGACATGTTTAGATCTGTCATGTGTGGCAGGGATATATTTTTTACTGTGGATTACTTCCCAAGTAAGGTGAAAAGGTCCTCTGTATGCCTGACTGAAAACTCAAAGCTGTGACTTCCAGCATTGCTTTCATGATACCACAACTGTAAATTTGGCCTTCTTATCTTCTGTGAGTGGCATTTGTTTTGAAGTACTAGTAATAAATTATGTTTTAAAATTGGCTTAGAGTTGCACCTTGTGCTGCCTCATCGTCTTTCTGCTATTAACCATGAAATTCAAAAAATTTCTCACGGATCTGTTCCATCTGTTTTGCTGCTTTAAAGCAAGTAGCAGGTTCTGGGAGAACCCCAAGCCTTAAGCCAGTACCTTGCATAGCTTTTATTTCTTTTTCCACCAGGCAAGAAGTAAAAAAAGTTCCTGTTCTCTCACAAAATACTTTCACCCTTTTTTCAATCCTCTTTCTTACCTCTTGCTTGTTTTCCTTTCTTGGAATGGCAACTGCCATGGCTTTGTCCTTCACCAGTTACTGCAAGGACACCTTTCCATATGTCAACAAAGATAAAGACCTACTGCTGGCAAATTTTACTGCAAGTAACCCTGAATGCTGAGCTGCTAATTATAGCACTCAGAGGAAGCAAGAAGGATGTTAAATCAATTGCAAAATGTGTGTGCAAGAACATTAATTGTAGTAATTCAAAGTTATTCTGATAAAATTTATGTGAAGCTCAGTTGGAAATTGTTCCAGTTTTGATGAATCACAAGAGGAGAGGGAAGGTGGCTAGTTTTGCAAGAAAATAGGTCAAAGCCTTCTCCCTGGAATTTCTATATGATAGGTATATTTCCAGGTGTCTAATCTCTTTTGCCCTCTCAAACACCAATGTGACTTTTAATTGCTGTACATCTTTGTGAATTCAACTGTGTTATGTTTTGAGTACCTCTCTGGTTTTTTCCAAGTGTTTTTCCATCTCAGTTTTTTCCAAACACAATTGGTAAGCCAGAAATGTTTTTCAGTATTCAAATCTTTCCCGTAAACTTTTATAGAGGTATCCATGATAAATTAACTTTGACTCATCCTGTCTTGTAATCATTTGGATTATGTGGTTGGAATCTCTTTCTAAAACAAAAATGTTTGGTGCTATTATTTGCTCTGGTCAATTATATGAAATCATCAATTTATTTTTCTACATACTGTTTATACTGGTGATAGGGAAGCAAAAAGTAAAACTGTGTTTAAATCCAAGTCAGGGTGACTCAAAGGCAGAGCCTGCAAAGTCACACACTGATGTTGCAGAGTACTGTGCACCCAGCCTTATGGATTGGGGGTGGCAACGCCAGAAGACCTCACATCAATCTTCAAGAACAAACAGAGCTGATGTTTTTAAATAGTTGTGTCTTCCCATTATGATTTATTTTGTTGGAACAACAGTTTTTGGCTAGACATTTGGCTGGAGGATTAAATGCAGGGTGTCCTGCTGCTGTAGGAGGAGAAAGTACCTGTAGGTCATAACTGTTTGACCAAAGGAGAGTGTTTGTAAAACATTTGGATTGATCACCTCTCTGAGCTGTTATCCTGATGAATAGCAGGGATACTCAAACATTTGCAGGAGAAGAAGGCAGAGAGGTTAAAGGTGAAACACAGGATCTGGATCTGGAAGTTTTCTATTTATTTCTTGCCTGTGAAACAACTCTGGCATGACTGTAAAGTTTTCACTCACTGTCTGTGCCATGTGTCCTGGAATGAAGAGAGAACAGTAATAGCTTTTTAAAGGGTTTATACAAAGCTAAATTTCCAGGTGATTGAATCTACCACCATGATAACAAGAAGCTCAGTGCAAGAATAGCAAATTCTGCTGATACCTTGTGCAGAAAGGAGAAGAAAATAAACTATTCCAACTGCAATATTATATATGCAGTGCTATCCCAGCTAAGAATTGTGACTTGAGCTTCAAATTTGTATAGCTGTCTCTGTTTATAATACTTGTTTCTGTGGACCTGAGCATGTTGTTGCTACTTTAATTGTTTAATATAATTTGAAGATGATAATATATTTGAACAATTGCCTTTCCTTCCTTCCTTGGTGTAACTGAAAGAATGTTGAGAGATTATTCTTTCAAAATTATCCTTGTCATATAGCATCAGTTTAGTGTTTCTGTTCTTCAGGAAATATTCTTTTGTTTTAAAGACTTCTTAAGACTTTCAAAAGACATACTAAAGGTTGTGTTAACTTGCTTGGAACGATGTTTCTGATAGAAGTTATCTAAGACACCTGATATCTACGTTTCTGTTATCTGGAGTAGGTCTTCAGCAACCAAATAAAAGCTTTTTTTTAGCAGTTTATTTTACACACTAGCTGCAGTAATCTAATCCCATTTACAATTTCTTCCTCTCCCCTTGCACCACCCTGTGTTCATTTTTTCAACAAATCTCTGCAGTCTTGAATAGAAAGGCTAGTTAGAGAGAATCACATCATTGCTTTTCCTAATAGTGGAAACCTTACACCTAAGTTTCCACTCTTTCCAACTTGGTGGAAACTGTGAAGTTTTAACAAAGGGACTGATAATTGTGGTCTGTAAGTCTCATTTTCAGAGTTAAGCTAGCAACATTTGAAGTCTTTACTGTCAAGAAATAAATGTTTAGGTGATTACTATCTACCAGGAAATTTTTGTGTAAGTTATGCTTGATAAAAACAGTACTATTAGAATGCTGATCAGGTGGTGAAGGGTTTTTCATGTTTGTTTGTTTGTTTTGGTTTTGTTGTTGTTTTGTTTTGTGTTTTGTTTGCTTGTTTATTTGGCTGGTATGGTTTTTTGGTTGGTTGGCTGTTTTGTTTTGTTTTTTGTAGCCAGCTAGTATGAATTTATGATAGATGAAGTACGGGAGGGAAATGTGAGCTGGTAGTAAACAAATGAGTTTGGATTGTCACGTACCAAGGAGTACATAGGAGTGTGCTTTCTTGACCTTGAACACTGTCTCCCTGAAAAATCTGGTAATTTTACCGTCAGCTGAAAATGGGAAAAGTCCCACAAATTGTCAAATCCATTTTGTAGTGGAAATTTATATTCAAAATACTTGAAATCTGTTCTATATGTGAGGTGATATAGTACATACACTATAAGAGTGCCATAGATAGGAGAAGATATGTATCTATCAGGTTATACAGATGAGAGCAGATTCTAGAAAGGTTCCAAGTGAAGCATTCATTTGACATCTGATATGGCTGCTACCCATAAAGCTTAATAGGATAGAAAGATAGGGACTGGAAGGCAATTCTGGAAACTATTTAGTACAAATTTCTTGTTCAGAGCAGGGCCTGCTCCAGAGTTAAATCCCACTGAAAGGCACTTCCATGCAGTAATTGTGAGGAGGAGGCAACTGTCCTTTGATAGGAAATCCAGTAGAAGGATTGTGGAAGGTGAAATGGAAGAGTTTCCTTGTCTCATTCCTTCTGAACGAAACTGAGTAATTGAGAAGGCACTTATTTTCAGCTGAATAGGCCATATTTGTTCAATAATTTCAGCACATTCTGAGATCTGGAACTTGCCTAAAGAGAAATTGTGCAATGACAGGTTTTTATTGCTTGTTTTTGCCTCCAAGCCAGCTGTTTTGGTAGGCATTCAGATTCTTGGACCGTTTGCTGTAAATCAGTTTTGGAGGAAATCCATTTTTGTCCAAGACAGCTCTTACTGATTTGAGCATATTTGTCTCAATGTGAGTTAAGCAAAGGTGAAGAGAAGGGGTTCTAAGAAGAGGAAAAGGCTTTTTCAATGACAGTTATAAAAGATTTTTTTGGCCCAAGATCTCTTTCTCTTGCAATCATTCTTTACTTCTGCAAGGTGTTAATATACCACTCTTCTCATAAAGTATTCTAATACTTCTGATACATAGAAAACCTGAGAATGTCCTTTTGAGAATGGATGAAATATGTTTTATTCCTCCTTCAAGGGCAATAAAGCAGCTTGATGTGCCCTTGATTTGCCCTTTTGGCTGGATGAAATCTTCATATAAGTTTCTCTGCATCTCATTGATACTAATACAGATTTCACAAGGGAGGAGGCAGCTTAATTTTGACAATCTCTAAGGCTTAGATGCAGTAACTACATAAAAATGATTTTGCTCCAAAAAACAGATTGTTAAAACAAAGCTATTATTTTTGTATGTGTCAGTTTTGTTTAGGGGGAAAAAACGAAAAGTTGACATGCACTTAAGATAGATTGTGGAAATACTACTTTGATGTTATTTCCTGGTAAAGTATTTTTACTGAGTTTTTCTGCAAAATTTCCTGTTTGCATAGAGAAAGGGTTTTGCCAATAACAAGTTCCCACTGATTTTTTGAAGCGTGCTCATTCCTTTGGTGCATTTGCCTGTGAAATCGACATTGACACTTGGGTCATTGGTTATTTTGCATTTGTGACTATACTCTGTTGTTTCTAGACAGCTTTTAGTGCTACAAAGTAATTTTGCATAAAGAGAAGCATCTAAATTTTTGATGATTACAGTATAAATTTTTGAAGATTGTAATACCCATGTAGCAGCCTGGGTTTTTATAAATATTCCATTGATTCAGTTCAAATCATGCTTGCTCAGTCTGCAAAGTCTGATAAATGCCAAAAATATGAAAACTGACAAGTTTCTTTCTGTACTGTTTTTATTGAAAAAATCTGATTTTCATATAAGGTTCTACTTAAAATGTGTCTTAATTGAGAACTCCTCAGAAACATTTGCTTTTTTTCTTGGCTGTGGCTTTTAAGCACCTCTAGATCTTACAGCTTTGCTGATTAACACTAGGGTAATTTTCAGGTCCTTGTTGAGGTTTTTTGGACAGCAAGGCTAGATGTTTTATAGAGGAACCATCCTGACTTAATTTATCCAGGACAGGCATGTATGATGAAGCAAGAAAAAGAATGTGTAAAATCATCTACCAGTTCCCTATTTATGTTTTTGAGTGAAGTGTAATACCTTTAATTATGAAAGCTGTTTTGGTTTGCTTCCCAAAAAGTTTTTGCATTCTGTTTGGAGTCACTGAGCACAGCATTTTATTTGGTAAGTGGTGCAGATCTGATGAGCGATGCAGCTACAGAACTGCAAAGCCTGAACAGGTAGGCAGCAATTCCATACATTTTCTGCTGTGGGGTGGGAAACTGAATTTGAAGGAACTGGACAGATATTATAGTGGGGCGGAATATTTATTTAAAACACCTCTACTCCTTATGTGGCCCTTGGAGAGGTATTGGCATCTCAGTGTAGTATTTAAAGTATCAGAATCTTGCTGAATCCTGAGATGTATTACACTGCTGCACTTCAGCGTGAGATTGTACAAAACTAGTCAAAATTGAAAATAATGAGATAGAAGAGCCTTGTAATGCCCCAAAAGAGTCCCTCATACCTCAGCCTGGAATTCTGAAATACTTTTCTGGCCAGCTCAAAGGCTACACATCCAACTTGTCAAAGGCCAGGGCTTTTTATTTAAGAGAAATAATTAGTGTTCATTCAGCTCTTTGAAAATGAAACTGGAGTAAATCAATGACATCCCTTTGTCTGTGTAATAGCCTAATGGCTCAGGGTACAAGCCAAGGAATATCACTTCAGTTAAGTGTCATTTTGTGGTTTTGCAGCTCAAATTTTCAAAGCTAGGAAACAGAAGATATCTATGTCCTTAAATTTGAAGAAGTAAAATGCATTTGGAAATGAAAGTGGATGAATGACCACTGGATAATACAATTTATTTTTATCATTCGGGAGGTAAAAAACCTGTCATGGAAATGGACTTCAATGTTGGTGTTCTCTTCAGCTGACCACATGCTATTGATTTTTGCCTGAAATAGTTTCTTATTACATCTTTGCTCATCCTAGTAAGTCAGCTAAGTATTTTTAATCAATGCTGATTTAAAACAGCATAATATAAAAAATTTGAAATTTTGTTCTGTAAGTCAATGGTGAGAGTTGGGCTGTATTAGTGCAGTGCTGCAATTAAGATGCTTAAATGCTGACATCTCATTCTTCCTGTCCCACAGGAGAGAATGTTATCTTGGAAATCAGGAGGTAAAGAATCATTTCAGTTTAAGTAAAATCCTACAGAACATAATTGGTTAACTTTGGGTTAGATGGTTTTTCAATGAAATAAGTGCTTCCCTATTTATTGTTTCACAAGATTAAAATATCTTTACAAGAATTCTTGAAAATTATATCTACATTACTTTTAGATGCTACCAGCAGCCCAATATAAAATGAAATTGCATAAACATTCACACCTGAGAGTTTCCCTGATACAGGCCCAACATGCAGAAAGGGTGCACAATATGCAGGATTCTCTGTTATTTTGTTTTCTGGCTACACACAGAGACTTAGGGAATAGGGGCAATGGCTACAAGTTACTGCCTGATGTAGAAGGCATCTGATGTCTCCTCTGGGACTACCCCACCTTTCAAGGTGCCTTTGCATGAAGACAATGGTTCCCCATGCAAGTGGAACCAAACACTGATGAGCGTGAGAGTTCATCTAGAACAGAGGCGTTGGCTACCAAGGTAAGTGGGCCTGTGCCCTGCATCAAAACTCCTTCCAGTAAGAAAGTGTCATTTTCATAGGAGCCTCCTTTCTGGAGGGAACAGAAAGACTAATATGCACACCAGATTTTTAGGTTCCCTTTAATAAGATAGTAGTGTTATTGAGACTATAGGTAGCTACTTAGAATTTGTAAATAAGTGATGCTTGAATAAGACATTAATACTGGACTGCAGAAATAAAAAGGTAGTTGGTAGATAAAAAATGCTTATGGTAAAGAGAAGCATTCTTAGCCAGAAAGTGGTGAACTGTGATGATATCATCCTTCTAGAGTGTCCTGGTGCTGCAGTCGATATATTCGATATTGTTAATGGTGTTAGAACTGAGCAAAAGTCTTTCACTGGGAGGACTAATCCATTAAAATTCGTTATGGTTCTCTGCACTGGAAAGGTTTGTATATAGATGAAGACTTTTACAGCTGGAATGTTTTGGTTTTTTTTATTTCATGCATCTCTACTTTAGCATGTGTCATGTTTATTCGTTACTTTTAGATAGTGTTTCCTATTGAAAATTGAGCTCTATGATAAAGCTGTATTTTATATGGAATTTTTCTGCTCTTCTGTGATATGTAGGAACATTGAATTTCTGATAACTTACATGGCAGAATCCAGAGCTTACTCTCAGCAGCCTGCAAATCATGTTGTAATAACTCTGGATTGTAACCAGTTGAGATGCTATCAATCCAGTGTTAACAGAGGCTGATGCATTAAAACTCAATGTACTGTAAGTAATCAAATCCCAAAGAAAAGCATTTAATACAGCTGTCCAGTGTGCCTGAAATATCTACTCAGTGGAACAATTAGTTTTAAGAGGATTTAAAACCGACTATTAAAATTCATCAATACTAACTGAACAGAAATTCCTGCAAGTAGGAAGGCAGGTGGCACCACCATCCAATACAGGATGACTGGGTCAAATGTGTCTCTGCTGTCTTCATACATCTACAATTCTTCTATGAAGTTCTAGTACTAATTTTTCTGACTTGCACAGCATCTGTATAAATTGTAAGTTCCATTTTTATTAAGCATATTGGACTCAGTCAGAGACACATTTTAAAGGGTGCAAGATTTGCAAGAGCAGCTGAACAATATGTAGATTTGTTTTTGGTTTTTTTTTTCAAATGAGAGGTTATTTTCACAGAATCACAGAATAAACTGAGTTCAAGGGACCCACAGGGATCATCAAAATCCAACTGCTGGCCCTGAAAAGCACCATCCCCAGAAGTCACACCATGTGCCTGAGAGCATTGTACCACCACTCCTTGAACTCTGGCTGGTGCTGTGATTACTTCCTTGGGGAGCCTGTTGTGGTGCCCAAACACCCTCTGAGTGAAAGGCCTTTTCCTAATATCCAACCTAAACCTCCCCTGACACAACTTTAGCCCATTCCCTCGGGTCCTGTCACTGATCACCAGAGAGACAAGATCAGTCCCTCTGCTTTCCCCCATGAGGAAAGACTGCAATGAGGTCTTCCCTCAGTCTCCTCTAGGCTGAGGAACAGGAACAGGCTGAGTGACCTCAGCTGCTCCTCATACCCCCTCATATTCCCCTCAAGGCCTTTCACCATCTTTGATGCCCTCCTTTGGACACTCTCTAATAGTTTAATGTCTTTTTTATATTGTGGCACCCAAAGCTGCCCCCAGCACTGGAGGTGAGGCTGCCCCAGCTCAGAGCAGAGCAGGACAATCCCCACCCTTGCCCAGCTGGCCATGCTGTGCCTGATGCACCCCAGGACACTCCTGGCCCTCCTGGCTGCCAGGGCACTGCTGGCTCATGGTCAACTTGCCATTGACCAGGACCCCCAGGTCTCTTTCCATGGCACTGCTTCCCAGCATCTCATTCCCCAGCTGGTTCACACGTCCGAGGTTGCCTCATCCCAGGTATAGAATCTGGCATTTGCCCTTGTTGAACTACTCATGGTTGGTGGTTGCCCTTCTAATTGTAGATTAGAAAAAACAGTAACCTTCACTCTTCTCATGTTAGCACCATAATTTAGTTCTAATATCCAAATAGGATATTTCCAAAGAAAGGAAAGCTATTCAGCTTTTGCAGAAGGGAAAAGTTAGATATAAGAGAGGTTTCTCATGACCCTCTACGTATTTGGGCTCTGATTAAGCCTGGTATTCCCCAGATTGTTCTTACAGTGAAAAAATTTGCAATTTATGATATTTGGAATTAATTTTTTTCCAGTCCCTTCTGGGCAGGTATCAAATTTAGTTGGAGTTCTGCAGATAAGTTTATAAAACTTTTTACATAAACTGTTTATGTCTCACATTTAGTATTTCTAGAATAGAAAGATAGTTATCTGCTCAGTGAAAATCAATGTATAAATGGAAAAAAAAAAGTATTTTCTGTAGTTTTGTCTTTCAGAATGCTTTAGCATTACACTGTGTCTGTGTGATCTTCAGCAATGTCTGTAACACCCCTTGTAAACACGTAGTGGGCTGAAGGGTGTCTGCAGCGTGGCACTGAGGCACTCTGCCTTAGCAAGAGCTCCTACAATACCCCAGGTGTGCACTGCTGCTACAGAGAGAATTTCAGAGTAAGTCTAGATCATGTAAGCAAGAGAGCTTCCTAAAATTAGTGGGAAGTCTAGACATGTGTGGCTGTCATTGCAGTGCTAAATGCAATCTGGCTTTTCCAAAATTTTTGCTATCTCCCAGAGGTCAGAAAGAGATTTTAAAGAGGTGGAGGAGGTGTCCAGTCAGTTCCCTGAGGCCAGCTTGGTACTTGTTAACTTCGCTGTAACCACAGTTTGGTGGGGTGGCTAGGAGGACTGAAGAGCTCAAAAACCCCAAGCTAGCATTGCACTGTTTTTAAGAAGGACATATTTTTTCCAAAACAACAACAAAAAAAAGACATTACCATGTTCAAGGAACTGACAAGTAATAAACATAAACAATCTTTAATTGCTTATAGGAAAATGTCATAACAGATAATATGCATGATGGATTATAATTTAAAGACTGCTTCAGGCCTCCAGTCTGCTTTATAATCACAGACTAGAATGGAGTAAGAGGAAATAAGGCTGTGTAAGAGCAAGACTTCTCTTCAGATGATAATGGAAGAAATTTCATGCAGCTAAAAAAACCAAAATATGCTCTAAACCACACTTTCTGTTTCCACTCCGCATCTGACATATCATAAAACTACAGAGACCTGATCTTAGCAAATAGGAGAAGTTGATTTTTAGAACAGAGTATCACAGCCAAGTAAGTTAAAAACATCAAGACTTGACCTTAGATGGCTTTTTTAGCAAACAGAATACAATGCAAACAAGCAGTAAATATATTTTGAATTTCAAGGAGCTGCTTATCTAAAATTGAAAACAATAGAGGCCAATAATTTTGGACATTATTTAAAGAGGACAAAGTATGAATAAGCTTAAAAAATATTTAAGAATGGTTTTCAGATATCAAAAAAGTCTATTCTTGTAACTGACAAAGTGGGCAAAGTAGCTGTAATTATTTTTTGAAGTGTAAACTGTTAGTAATCTAGAAAAAGCACAAACATGTTAGAAGACAAATGAGGCCAGATATGTACAAGAACTGTATATTAAGCAAAATCAAGATGGCTCTTGTGTTAAGTGCCATAAATCTAAGATTTAAGGACTGCAGAAAAAGATTAATGGAAACACAGATAAGTTGCACTTACTTTAATAAGCAATCCCCTTCTTAAATTCATTCCAAAAGTTGCAGAAGGAGTGAAAAAAGCAAAGCTCTAGTTCATTAAGAATGATTTTCAAGAGCGTGTGAAATACTAAGCAAATATTAGGCTTGAATGTAAATAGTTGAAAACTAGATGACAGGACTGTTAGTCTAAAGTAGACCTTGGAAAAATAATGGAACAGTTGAAGTTACTCTGTTTTATGTAATTACATAAAGGACATACCAGTTACAAAGTGTACAATGGGAACAGAATTTCTGTAGAAGTTGTAAATTCATATGCATAAATAATTTCTCTTAAGCTTAGAATATTAAAATACTTGAGGACTGAAGAGCAAGCTGAGTCTTTTACCTTTTATGAAAGAGGCTACAAAGATGGAGAAATTTTGGCAATGGGGTAATAAAAATAGTGAAAAAGAAAATATCAACTAGATAACATGGGGATTTGGGAAAACAGAATATGTCCTACTGCAGCTGGATATGAGGTTGGATGTCCAGTATTAGACACTGTCCATGGGTAGAAGCTCCTATCCTGTGGTCAGAGGAAGGGACTTAATTCTCAATAGTTCCAGTGGGACACAGGAATCAAAGGGACTAAACAGGTTCACTGGAGAACTTCAGGCAGAGCAGGGAGCAACAATCTCTGGTATTGTCTTAATCTCTCAATTCTTTGTCACACTTGTTGTGTGACCAATGCCTGAAGCATTTTTGATAAAGTCAGAAGGGCATGTAGAAAAGTCAGTAAGATGTGATGCATCCATCACTTCCCACAACTCCAGGCAGAACTTCAAGAGGAATAACGTTCCTTTGACATGAGGGAGGATAAGAAGAGAAGAGTCTGTTTGGTTTTGTCCTTTTTTCCCCCAGAATTAGACATTATGAATCTGCTAGTATGTAGCCTAAGATAATTTTACACTGATCCAGTTGTATTGTTTTTGCTATTAATTCTATTTGAATCTAAGAAATTAGAGACTATAAAATTATCTTCTAGATGTAATATCTTCATTGAAATATTTTGGGGAAGGAGTATAGTCACAATTCTAAATATACTGAATTGCTACAATGAAAATAATATTTAATTGTTTTGTCACAGAATTCATGCTTAATGGCATGGAAGTTGCCATGGTGATCTCAGAATTTATTTGTTACATTAGGTTTAGTATTAATTTGCTTTCATCTAATTTCCAATTGAATAGTATTATGACTATGACTTTTTGAAAGAGCGATTGTAACAGTAGTTTTGAGGTATTATAGACCTACTGTATGTAGAGATCAGTAGTTTCTGGCACAATTGATTTCAGGCCTCCCATAAATAAAGTTCTATAATTATTGCACCAATTCAAAGTAGTTTTTAATTTTAAGTGATGCAGCCAATTTGCTGTAGACTAGACCTGAAGACTGATGACTGTTATCTTACCCATCATAATTAATATCATAATCATACTCACCTAAATTCAATTATACAGGAGCTACCTTGTGAATGTTTATAATAAAAAAATGGAGAAAAATGTGGACTCAGTAAGACATCTGTAGATCATCTGTGTATTCTTCAGGGTACAAATTCCTCAGTAACTGTAGCCGTAATTAAGAGGGGGAATCCATGTTTCTGGTAACTTGGGAAAATGCATTTGTATTTATTAGAAATTCTAGGCTGTGTTGGCCAAAAAACTACTTTTTTTTTTTTTTTTTTTCTGAAAGTTCTATATGTATTTTAAAACAAGGAATCTGTTATGTACCAGATGTGACTCCATGTCTAAGGTCCTCTTGTCGGTGCAGGTGATGTTTGGGAGTGAGATGTTTGAGCCTTAGTACTTCAGGAAAACATCTCATTTTGCAATGGCTGAAAATGATGATTGAAAAATTGAATAAATGCTATGGACAACAATTTTTTAAAATTTTCTTCTCATTTTAATAATTGTACCTATTGATAAACAACCTAACTTGCAGTTGCTTAACTGTAAATATTTGTGCAATTATTTACAAATTGGGAAAATTCTCATGGTAACTTGAAGTGAATATATGGTGCTCAAGGTTGCCTCTGTATCCAATCTTCACATCAGTAAAATCAAGAATGACCTATGCTTACAAATTTTATTCAGATAATTTATTGCAGGTGAAGGAATATGCATCAGGATTCTTTAATGTGCACTTTGAACTTCCCACCTCCTGCCAGTGCAATTTGAGTTTTATTTAGCTTCAGTTTTAAGCATCTCATGTCATAACACCATATTTTTCCCAAGTTATGAACAATTCAGCATAAAACCTGCAAAACTTGATATAGTAATCACAACGTGATTTTCTTCATGCTACTGTTATTTACTACTTTTTTATTAATTTGCGAAATAAGTGTGTTACTTGACAGAATATTTAGATTTAAGGACTCAATAAGGTCATTGTATGCATCATTTTTTTCCCTTTTCTTTCACCTGCCACCTGCTTCCCTTCTGAGTGAGAAACTATCTCAAATGGGACAACAGTGCATTATTCAGTGCTAGAGCTGCTGCTCTTGAGCACTGGGAGGGAGGATGTGTTTCTGCCTTCTTTTGGTCTTTGGAGGAATTCTGAATCCTGAATCAAGGCCTATATTTCAAAGCTTTACACTACATTTTATTGAGATGAAGTTAAGTAGCCTTTTTGTGAGCCTGCTGAGGTGTTAATCTCCTTTTAAAAATGGTAAATCTGTTTTGTTATCATTGTTTGGATTTGAATAAAGAAGAAATCTGTTTTGAGCCTCCAGCAAAAGTTGTGATAGGAGTTTCTTTCACAACTCAGGAAGGATTTCTAAGTGTTTATTGAAAATTTTAATGGAGAGAAAATACGATCTCTGGAGAGTAAGAGTAGTGTGTTGCTCGATAGGTACAATAAGGAAATCCATGCTGGTTGAAAACACTTCTGACTGTGCACTCTCCTTCCAGTGCAGTAGGATGACGACTTTAACGTCGCATCGTAAACACTCAACATTTGTAAAGTATTGTGAATTTAATAACTCATGCATGGGGCACAACCTGGAGGCTGTTGAGAAAATGAGCTGTTCTATCAGCCTGTCAGCAGAAGAAGCTCTGGAGGAAGTAGAAGTGTCCATGTTTGGGGACCATGCCTAACGCTGACACAGTAGCTCTTGGATTTGTTTGCTCATGGGTAGGATGCTGGTATTACAAGGGGCTGTAGTTTTGCCATCAGGGATGAGCTGTGACAGCATCACCAGGTGCAGCCAGGAGATGACACTGATGGTCACGGATCAGTTTCCAGTGCTGTGATTGAGTGGGTGGGATGTGACATGACTTCATGAGAGCTCTCCAGGAGGGGATGACATAAATTTTTTGACAATTTAGTAATTAGTGTGTCAATCTTCCAAGACAGTAAATCTGATTAAAATGGAAATTGATTACTGAGAGGCATTAACAGGACTGGTTGCTTATTGGTTGCTGTTAGATGTCTTACACATTAATATCTATTTCCTTCTAACTTGGGTCTGATGGTAAACTTGGACTCCCATAAGCACTGTGATAAGTGAGCAGCCCAATGTAGTTATGTTAACCCAAATGACAGCTTTCACTCTGACCTCTAATAGGCACCTGTGCTAAAAGTAGTAATGGCTTATTTGGTATAGAAATTAGAACTAAATCTCATTGTTTCTTGAAATTTCAAGGGAGAAAAGAAATTGTATGTCAAATAAAGGTAATATTAATAATATAATATTTTAAAATGTTTTGCATGCCTGCAAACCCTTCTACACTTCTAAAAACTGGGTAAATACAAAAAGGAAAATTGTCAAAATAATCTATGCCTTGAATGTAATACTAATTTAACGTGCTAACTTATCAAACACTAAATTAAGGTCCTTGGCCAATTGTGATACTCAATTCCTAAATTCTTATCCTTGTAGCAGCTGTTAATGTTTTCTGTTCTTTTTGCATAGATACTGTATTGTCACTGCTGGAATTTTTGGTGGTGTTTGATGTTCAAAACCTGATTTCATGTGAAATCCTTTTAATGTAGTTCGGATGGTTACTTTGATGGCAGATGTCCAGTTTTATTAATAAAAAATAAAAGAGGGGGTGAATTATCTAAATTGCTGCTCTTTAAAAACTGATAGAAAGCATACTGTAAGAGTGTTCATACTGTACTTGCCTGACAAAGGGCTGTTTTGTAGAAATTTTGGGCAACCCTCTTTAGTTCTAAGAGAATACTCCATACTATTTCCCTTTTGGTTAATGTCATGGGGCTGGGGTTTTTTTTACTGAAAATGTTATGAGACTGGAACACAGACTTCATGAGGCATAAACATTGTTCCACTACTGAACTTCTTCAAAAGTGCATTAATGGAAATGTCTGCATCTCAGAGATGAAAATTTAGTGCTTTCAAAATCTGCTCTCCATATCCTGAGGAAGGAAAATCTACCTGAAATCCAAAATAAAATTCAGCACCTGTGCATTCAGTTCTTGAGGGAGCATGGAGGGAAATAGAATGAAAAGGAGTATGTTTGAGAATACCAATAGATACTTGATGTAAATTGGGATCATACTCATCTCAGCAGCAACACAGAATATATATGTATGTATTCAAAACACTAAAACACTGAAGGGTCAGGCAATAGAGGTGGACATTAGGAAGTGAGTATTTTCATGTCTGGAGTTTTAATTTTTCTTTTACGTGGTTTTATCTTGATTTCTCTTACCGATTTTTTTTCCAGTCAGGGCAAACACAGAGTTGAAGGCTGGGAAACTGAGCTGTGGGAAGGGTTTCTCAGACACAAACATATGTATTTGTGCTATGTGACTACACTGAGATTACCTGCAGTGCAGGTGCATTAAAAATTATTGGTTCATCTAGAATATCCATGGGCCAGCTGTACATGAAGCAGATTTAGACTAGAAAGTCTGGATTCTTTTGTGTATAATGTAAAGTTTTTTTAAACATTTATAGTAGCCATTTTCTTGGGTTTTCTGGGTATTTGGCAGCTTGTTTGGCCAAAGACTATTGTTTGGCAGCAAAAGCAGAGCAACATCTGATGTCCCCATCAGAACTTTTAAATTCACCAAAAGCAAGATTTCTAAGTGGAAAGTGTAATTTTGGTAACTCTGATATTTGGAGACCTTAGAGAAATCAATGCATTGAAAGAAAATTGAATGAATTAAAGCCAAAAGCTACTTCATGTCTCATTAGTAACAGATGCAATTGGAAGATATTTCAGCTCTCCATGGGACTCAAAAGCAGGGATGCAGCATTTTGAGGTTTGTATTTTAATCTCGTTAAAGTTTGGGGTTGCCATTCAAAATAAGCAGTTTTTTGGATTGCCCGGGATCTCTTTTACTGAAGAAAATCACAAAGGTTCTTAGATTGTGTTTATCAACAGCAGTACAATAAAGACAATTTCAGAATAATACAGTATTATGTTCTTTACCATGTTGCATTACTCAGCTAATAATAATAAATATTAGAATATGTGCCCATCTTTTTTCACTGCAAGTCTCTTGCTTGCTTCCTGATCCTTAGAATTCTTGGGACCTAGTCCCAAGAAATGACAACTTCCATAGCAAAGCTTCAGTGCTCACTTGCAGTGGGGATCCCTGGACCCTCCAAGGAGCTTTGAGGACTGCTCCTGCACAAGGTGTTCTGAGCAGCAGCTCAGGGTGATTCCTCACTCTGCTTCTCCTTCCTCATCCAGCTAGCCTCCCAGCTTGGTGCCCAGGAATTTGTGTGCTGGAGCTTATACTGCCACATCAGAGGACTGTGCACAGAGATAGTGTTCAAGGTAGCAAAACTTGTATATGCGTCTGAGGCTCTCAATCTGCAGTCAGTGCTGGTTGCTGAAAAGAGCAGAAAACCTGAATGGATTCCATGCTTATCTTGAAGTATTTGCACAATAATACTTTTTTTCTTGAGAAACACACTTGAAAGGCTTGCCAAGTTTTTAGGTTTAGCTGAAAAGCAGGTGTGTAATTCAACTATTGGCGATGCAAGTTAAATGAAGCATATGGACTGCCCATTACAAGAAAAAGTAATTTGCTCTATCTCACTAATCTAAGCATAAAAATTGCAATGATCAATCTTGTATAAAATTGACAAGGAAAAATCAGTGATTTAATGTTAATTGAGTTATCTTTCCAAAACTTATATTGATTTTTAAATTACATTTACAAAATGCCTGGTAAAGTCCAAGAACTTATGCTACGTATACATGGCATTTACTTTAAACTTACAGAAAGAGATTCCTGGTCATAAAGCCAGCAGGTCAGAAGTTTCACAAAGCAGATGAAAGTTGCCTTTTAATGCACCAGCACCCTAGATCTTTTTTTCCCCATTTTTTCCCCTTTTTTTTTCCTGTTAACATGAAGGCAAAAAAAATCTGTTGAGGTCAAAAGAGTAGTTGTGCTGAGGGAGGCTGGCATTGCAGACTCCTGAACATAAGATTTTCTAGGTCTGAATGCTTGGTGATATTTTTACTTTAACTCTTCAAGGGACCAGTTGAGGCACAGTTATAATGATACCTTTTCAAGAGCTCACCCAAAGTTTTTCTCTGAGAAACTGAGCAGGCACAGTATTGAGTTGTCTGGGTGCTCTACTTGTATGTTATTGGATGGATTTGTCCTGTGATAAAATATCTACTGTTTGAGAAATGACAATGTGAATTGAGAATGACAAAGTAATGTGGAAAGGACTGAAGCCTATTGCCATCACAAATAATATAAATGTAAGTTTCTATCTGCCATCTGACTCCCTTATAAAATAATAGTAGCTGTCAGGTAAGGAAGCTGCAAGAAATGATGAAGTTTAAAAAAACATTTCACTTCTATGTTTTTCTCTTATGAGCAGTGCTGATATATGTAGTTTATGATGTTCACACGACAAACAGTGCACCCCCTTTATGAAGTCATGTTGTTATATATCACACACCCAGAAGCAACAAGGTATTGAGAGAAATGGCAATTGAAGGGAACAATCAAGTTCGAGGTGTGCCAATGTAATTAATCAATAAGCCAGACTGTGTGCCAACATTGCTTAATCACCTCTCAGGTGGTTGATGAGGCATGGTATAAAGTAGAAACCTTCCAGTGTCTTCAAGTGGAACATTAATCATCAGTGTAAGGCAGTCTGTGCCACTGAGTAACAGAGTGGATGCCTTGAAACTCTGATTTACTTCAAGGAAAGGCCTTGGGCTCAGTAATAGGTTGGATAAGTCTAACCTGGACTCTACTGCTTATTTCATCCCACAGCAGCATGAAGTCTGGGTACCAGCTGTGACTACAGGCTCTCAGTACCCTTTACCCCTGGAGCAGACCTTGTTCTCACATTCCTGGACTGTCTGACAGCCTGACAAACCA
Organism: Dicaeum eximium; assembly: GCA_013396995.1. NCBI lineage: Eukaryota > Metazoa > Chordata > Aves > Passeriformes > Dicaeidae > Dicaeum > Dicaeum eximium. The sequence continues at coordinate 51,449 of VWZP01000845.1, forward strand.
GGGCCCAGCCATCAGGCTGCTGGGAAATACTTTACACATTCAAAAGATTGCTTTATATGGGCTTTTGCCTCCTTTAGTTTTGGCTTTCTGTTACAGGTTAGACAGAAGGGACGAATGATCACAGTGCTGTAGAAGATAACAGGAGTTCCTAGAGGACAAGAGCTCTCAGCTCCCATGGGATGTTTTCTGTTGGAAAGTCTGACATGGAAGTGAAGTTGTACTCATCCATAGCAGCCTACCAGACTGACCAGACCTCTCTGAAAACGTTGCTTCTAATGACAGATATCTCCAGCCTTTAATGAAATATCACTCCTGCAGAACCTTCCTGAGGTTCCTTTTAAAATCAAGTTTAATACAGGACTCCAGTAAGATGATGATAGAGGGTGTTGGTTGGGAAGAAATGAAAGGCAAGAGGAGCAATGATAAAAGGTTTAAGCAGACATTTTACTCAGCAGTTGCTGCATTTCGTAACAGAAATCATTGACCATCCTTTTATCCCCTTCCGCTTTGTAGCAGGAAGTAAATTTTAAATAGCTGATACAACTTGGTCCAGCATGTTTAACCATGATAGCATCTTACCTCCAGTGGAGTCAAAATGTTCCCAGGTTCCCAACAATATGCAATGAAACTTTGTTGTAGAGAGCTGGAATGTCTGCTCAAAGACGGCGTTAAGTAACACTTAACAAAGTGCTATTGATTTTTAAGATTTAAAGGCTTGGTAGGTTGGAGAGTGTGACATCAAAGATGTTCCCATTTACAGAAGAACATTTAAAACGAAACAAATATTAAAAAAAAATAGAAATAAGAGACAAGCTAGGAAAAGCTGTGTAGCAGTCTGCGAATGTAGATGGTTATTTTGAAGCATCAGAGGTAGGTTTAAAGCCAAGTTTTCCAGTGTGCAAATGATAGCAAAGCTACAAGACTCAAAGACTCGGTTCTGTGATCCTCAGTGGTGCATGCCTGTGCCTTCTCTTCACAAAAGTCTTTTGCAATTGGCTGGTGTGCAGGTCATTTCCTGGAGTGGAGAGGGTTTTGGAGGCTCACTCACTAGAAAGGCAAATAGTATAGGACTGTGCTCTATTGTAGTGCTCTCCATCTGCCCTCTTTTAAGCGAGCTAGTTAAAATTTACCTGGAAAAGAATTCATTGCTGTTCTCTTAGTGTTGAAAAAGATCCAGTCTCTCTAGATCCAAGGAACATGCAAAGACGCTCTTCATGGGAGACCTTGTCAAAGGGAGTGGATGTGTTTTTACTGGGCTAATGTTTATTTTTGGGGAGAACCTTATATCACAGCCCACAGAGGGTATTTCAGTCCCTGTCAATTAAGGGAAAAAGACAAATTTGGGTCTTTGAGAGCAAAAATTAAAGGTGAACTCTGAGCCCCAGAGGTGCTTTTATTTTTGCTTCACTACCTTTCTGCTCCTGTTGAATGAGTGGTGACATCACACCCATCAGAGTAGACACAAAGAGGGAAAATATCAGCTTCTCTTCTTTTTATGGAAACAGCAGCAAAGCACAGAAGATCTTTGAACTTCAAAGTTTAGCACAGAGCGCCAGGGCTTCACTCTTGATCTCCAGTCAGTAAGGCAGAGATGAGAGTTCAGCAGGGGTTAGATAGATGTTTTCTGAATTGTAACAGAACTGTTAAACCTTTCAGTCTATTAGAAAAGTTCTTACATCTTTCAGTCAAGACAGGCTATTACTAAAATTTAAGAGTGTTAATATGTCGCCAGAGGATTTTAATAAATATTAAAATAATGCGTGTGGATCTTCTGATTATTTTCACTTTTATTAATGTTAGGTTTATTTTTAGCAAGTTATGCCAGACCATTTCTATCTTGCTAGTTCCATTAAGTGTCTTTGTCAAACTTCTTCTTCTTGCATGTAATCAAAATTATCTCATTTCTTACATTGGCTCATAAAACAGAATTGGAAGTGCTGCCAAAGAGATCCATCAATTCAGTCCTGTAAAAGCTGAATCTGAATTTAGACTTTTGAAATCTGAGTGTTTTTGGAGATCAGATATTTAACTGACATCAAGGTAAGTCACTATTTCCAGACATATCAATCAGAAAGCCTTTTCTCTGCAAATCCTATAACTTGAATACCATGAAAATGATATCAGACACACACACACACAATCAAAACCAGAATAAAATCAATATCTGTTAAAAAAGGAGAGAGTTTACTGTAAGGAATTCAACTTTATAGTTTTAGTTCCCTGAATTATGTTTTCTGCTTAATGGTTTATTTTTCAATCTAATGTGAAATGTAAGAAATCGGTTATATCTTGTTTCCTTTCTTAAAGAACCCCCCCAAAAAAAACAACAACAACAACAACAACAACAAAACCCCAAAAAAACCCCCAACAAAACAAGGAAAAACCCAGCAAACCTAAACCCAAACAAATTAGTTAAAATCATGCAGTGATTCCTCACATCTGTTTTATAAGGGTATAATGTCTGCTGTACTTAACTGGTGAGTAATATTCTGTATTTATAACTATCTGCACATTTGAACTAAACGTAGTGACAATTTTCTTCCCAAAAAAGCTGAGGTTTGAGTATATGAACAAAAGCCTGAGAGGAACAGGTAGTAGTACATATGTTCATTTTTTTTTAAAGAAGCCACTCAAGTTGGTCTGGTCAGCAGGGTTTTTTTTAAGTGACTGTAATGAAACCTCTAAATTCTGAAGCCATTTTGCAAGAGCAAAATACCTATGCAAAAATGGGAGAGAGAAGTTTGGAAAGCAAATACTGTTAGGGAAAAAGATGAATGTTTACTATAATTGATATGTAAGTTAAATTTAGGCAGCTTTATATGCTTATTTTTATCAAGAAATACTATTTAATTTAATCTCCAGTCTCTCTTTACAGTGATTTTTCTAATTGTGTTATTGTAAGAGGAATACCTACTCTAACTGCTCTTTTGAGTTAAATGACTGTCAGAAATATTTGGACCACTGTACTTTGACAATTTAATTTGTAGTGATCATTCATTTTCAGGGAATTTTTGGAGGCTGGGGAAATAAGTTTTCTCTGTTTTCAGGGCACAATGAGGCAATTGTAACACACCTGCTGTCAGGCTGAGTCAGTGCAAGACCCAGAGATAGAGGCTATAGGTCTCTCGATGCCTGGTTTCCTAATCTAGTGACCTGACCCTAAGTTATCTTCTCTGGGACAATTCCTATGCAGTTGCTGAGACTCCTGTTGGTGCCAGTAAGTTTTGTAGATGTTTCACTGATTTATCCTTTATTTAATGACTTTATTTAATTTAAATTTTATTTATTTAGTTGGAATCACATCAGGATTTGTACTGACTCACTGACAAAGTGCAATTGATGCAGCAGCTTTATTTTGTTTCACTCAAAAGTTGTTGTGCAAAAGAAATGCCACGAGTAGCATTGCCAGTGCTTCAAGGATGCCCTCTAGCAGTCAGAAGCCAACGCTGGAGCTGAGCGTGTTGTGTAAAACTAAAGGAGGTCTGCACTCAAAACATAAATGGTGCACATGGAAACATTTAGCTTCACATTGACACACGGCTCTTTGACCTGTTTCTATTTGCCATATCTTTACTTAGGCATTCAAAAGCTTTCCCTGATTCATTTGATATTAGCAATTTACAACAGGGCATGAGGAATGAGAGAAAGGTACAGGCAAGAGTCAGCCCTTTGTCAGACTCACGCATCAGACACCCTGAAAATGGAGTGCACTCTCACTTCAGTCTTTACCATCATGTTCTCTTTTCCTCTTACAGCATAAGAGTTTGGAGAAGAAAATTATAATTTATCTTTTCTTAAAAAAAGAAAATGGCCAAAAATAGAAAAAAATGTTCTTAAAAATATCTCCTGTCATTTCTTTAGATATGAACGTTCTTACCCACACTTTAAGAATTACAGACTTACGCCACCATAGATCTGTTCTATGTTTCAGTATAATTCAGCTGTCTACTCTTTTGTGACGACTGATCTCTTTTGGATTAATGATAGTGCATACCTATTACTTTTACCTTGAAATGCATACAGGGAATGGACACATCTTATTGGTGTGTTACAGTTTAATTTACTCAGTTGAAATGTGTTTGTGTGGAACTGGGTGGTGTTTTCTTCTGTTTTATTTCTCTTTGATTTGTCAGTGATTAGAGCTGGAAAATGTCTTCCTGGAAGTTTTCTAAACCTTGCACTGCGAGAGATAAGATATTAAAATGTATTTCTGTATTAAAGTATTTCTGTTGGAAATACTTTAATCTTTTAGGGCAGGGCAATTATCTTCATTTTCCTTCCTGCCTCTCTGTTTTGCTCCATAATTTTTGTTGTATCTTGTGCCCTAAATATAAAGTTAATGGACTCTTCTGAGATGATAGTAGGAACAAGAAAGTTTTCAGAATTGTAATAGTTACCATTAGCACAATATCTATGTCTGAATCCTTCCTTTTCCTAAGTAATTTTTTTTCTGTTACTGTGCATTTAAAATGAAGCCATTAGATTAATTCATGTTTTATTTTTTCTTCCTCTCAAGATCTACATCTGTGATCAAATTCCTGTAGCTAGGAATGAATTTCCCCACCTTCTGCTTTCCTTATCCATGTTTTGCCTTTTGGGGTATTTTTGTGGTGGTAGACTGCTACTGAGTGTCAGGCTTATCTGTCTTCAGTGTTGACATTTTCTTCACTTTGGTTTTGCTATGGGTTTCATACTCACTTTTATTTCTGTTAAAAGAACTGGTTACTTACCTGATCAGTTGTCCTTGCATAATTATATCTGTGTATCTCTGTGGTCATCAGCATTATAGTCCCTTTATATTATTTGTTCAAGACCAGGAATTAAAAGTGGGAGAGCTGGAAAAACACTGCTCCTGAATAATATGTCCATTTCTCTGTCTGTTGTGGTATAGGAGATGTAGGATGCTCCAGCAGTTTTCACTTGCAAACATATTTTTATTTATTTTAAGGCATATAAACATTATTTGTATCATTTGAGACTCTTTGAAAATTGTTCTTCCCTGCACTAGTTATTTATATTTCAAAAACTTACACTCGAATTTTTCTGTGCCTAATAGAATGATTTATCAATTTAATACTATACTGATTATACACACTAAATGGGATGCAAGACACGTCAATCTCTCTTTTAGTCTGATTGCAATGGGAAGAAACATTTTCATGAGAGAGTTGGTATTAATAGATGATAAGAACATAATGCAGAGTTCAGTTATTTTTAACTTTTCTTTTAACAAGCTGCTCTGCAGAGCACAAGGAATGAAATCATAACTAAAGATTAAGGTTGATCAGAAATACTGTGATATCTCTGTAGAGAAAGACCCATGTCTGTCATCTTGAGAGAAAGATCTGGATTTCACAGAATCACAGAATAGGTTGGGTTAGAAAGGACCACAGGGGGTCATCTGCTTCAACCTGTCTTTTAGTAGAGTCATCTTAATGCATGTTGCAGAGGATTGTGTCCAGGTGGCTCTTAAATGTCTTGGACATTTCATCCCTTAATTGGTGTGCTCAAGAAGCTACCTAATTGCCCTGTCCCCCCACTTTTTTTTTTGAGGGGGTAATGGTGAGGTTGGGTTTTTTGTTCTTTCATTGGTAATGGGTGAAATCGTGGTAAGTGAAAAACTAGTTTTTTTACATTAAAGATAACGTCTAAATTGTGTCAACTTCAAATATGGGGTGGAGAGAATCTCTAGCTGGGGGGAGCTCACTCCACCCTACAGACTCTGGAGTGCTAATTAGGGAAGCACAAGGAAATCCCTTGTGCTCCATTACTGGGGTCAGTATCTTGTGGTAGAGTGAAGCAACAAGGGAATGATTGCTGTCATATTTCAGCACCTCTAGGAGTGACATTAGAGGTGAATTTGGTGTTATAGGCAAAGTCCCTTCAACCTAGTGCTCAAGCAAAGGGATATATTTGGGGCTTGAATGAGTTTCCATGTCTTCTAATATGAGACCTCAGCCAGAAAAAAAGCCTAGTGGTTCCTTGCAGTAGTACAAAATTTTAAAACAATTATAACAGTTTGTCTTTTCTCATGGGTGACACTTCAACATTTCTCTGTCCTTTTGTGTGTGTGAAGGTCTTGTAATGAAATTCCAAGGTATTTTGTCTCCCACCTATGCCTACCCCCTTAATTTCTGTATTTAAATGTAACTGTTATAATGCTAACTTGATAAGGACTTTAATTACATCTCTTAAAAGTGTGTTTCCAGTAATGCATTTTTTATTCTGCAGCATTCATGGTGTTACTCTAAAACCCCACATTCTTTTACAGTTCTTGAAATTAATGTGTGCCAAAGCAATACTTGTTTACATCCTTGGATGAAATCTTCAAAAGCAGCTTGGCAATTATTTGAAAAGGAAGAGATGAATCTGAAGAGAGTTTTAATTTAATATTTAATTTCATTAAGGACCTTGGAGCACAAAATAAGAGAGCATTATTTATAACACAAAGCTCTGAGTGCTCCTCAGTAGAGAGGAGGATCAGAATAACATATAGCAGAATAGGGTCATCTGGAGGAGACAGTAATAGAAATATAATTATGTTCACTAGGGCAAAGGCCCAAGGTTGTGTTGTTCCTGTTATTAGTCTTTAAGGACAGAAATAACTACAGGAGAAGAAAGATTTAAGAAGTATGAAGCAATGACAGAATGAATGAGAAAGCAAAATGATATGTTAAGGAAAACGGTAAGTGTAATTTTAATATTTATCAGATGAGGAGTTTCTTGTAATACAGAAGCTACTGAGACTTTATCAAGATTTTTTGGATGTGTTTCTGTCACACACTGCTTAACTGGAGCTAGAAAGGGCTTTGGGGATTATCTGAGGAGTAGTGAGCTTCTGTTATGAAAGGAAAAGCTTGGCTTCAAGTTGCTGAAATGTAGGTACGAAAATGCAATTTCCAAATAATGGAAAGTGGATAGTACATAAGGTAAATAACTAATAAAATGCCAAAAATGTTGATGGATCTTTCTAGATAGCTTTTGAGGAGAGCTTGAAACAAAAAATAAAAGATGTCATTTCACATTTTGAGATTTTTCACAGCAGTGACCCATGGTGTCTGCTATTTTGTCTCTTATAGAGAGTTATATTCAAGGAAAACAAGTGAATCTTGACACTTTATGTCTCTTCTCTGTACTATTCCACAAACCTTAGCAATTTTTGTAATGGATATGGACTAAATATTAGAAAATGTTCTAGTTCTTTGACCTATATCCCTATGAAGTAAGAACTTAGGTTCTTAGGTTTTGGTTGGTGTATTGTTTTTTTGGTTTTGCTTTTGTGGGGTTTTTTGTTTGTTTGTTTTTGTTAGTTTTTGTTTTGTTTCTTTTTTTTTAAATTTATATGCATTTAAATCTAGAATTCAAAATTACTTTGACACTTAATGAAATTCTTTTAATAACCTGAACATCTGCTCTATAAATGGAACACTTTTTAAATACTCTGAAATTCACATATCTGTCTTCTATGTTGGACTGAAGCCCTTACATGCTAGTTAGTGCTGCAAGTGGTAGATATATTAATTTTTATGTCTGCCACTTGTGCATGGCTGTGCCTCTCTGTTTTGCCAGAAACACACTGGTCAAACAAGAATGGAGGAGTCTAATTCATAATACTCACAAAGGTACTTCAAAGTTCAAAAGAATGAGGATTCTTTTCCAGCTGGAGGACAGGCATTCTTTAGCCACTTCATGTGGAAATAGGAATAGGCTCCTCAAAACATGAGCTTGATGATTTCACATACACTGAATGATCACTGGGTGATGTTGGGACAAAGTCAATTTGTCTCTTCTTCGATATCCTTTTGGCTGGAATTCTCAGTCCGATATTTGGAGGCATATTATATACTTCCTCTGGCTCCAAAGGACCAAATGGGATAAAAGAAGTAATCTTCTAAGTACAGAGAAAGGGAAAGACCCTGGATCAAACAGGAGATCTACCTCTCTGGTCTAGAGCAATGTCCTGCTTGCAATTGCTGTGAGGACCCCATAGTCCTGTAGTGATTATTACAATTTTAAAAGGTAGCTAAATACAATTTCCTGCTTTGTGGGGCAGTCAGAATGGCAAGTCTGTATATGAATGCTTGCAAAGTGATGTAAGTGCTGTTGTTTGGAACAGATGGACTTCTCTGCACTTGCTTTTTAACACTGACTTTGGCCAGTCTTGAAAACATGTCTACTTTCAGGTGCCTGTCTTCTGAATTCACATTTAAGAAATCCACTCACTGAGGATTTTCTTTCACTCTCTTCTTCTTCCCTTAGTGAATCACTCCTCTTGTGAGGATAATTTTTATTAACAAAGCTAGAATTCTTTCTAATTTATTGTTGAAATACTTCTGTGATAAAGTTAATAGACCCTTTGGTGCAGGAAGCTCTTTTATTTCTAATGAGACTAATGACTAAGAAAAACAATACAAGGAAAACACTGAGAGTCTGGAGCAAGCCTGACAGAAAGCCACCATAAGATCAGAAATTATACACAGGACATGAGAATAGAGGCTGAGGGAACTGAAATTGTTTAATCTTGAAGAGAAAAGACCAAAATCTTGTTGCTTTCTAATGTGTATTCAGGGTAGAGAGGACGGAGCCAGGTATTTCTAGGGTGCATCGTGGTAGGATAGGAGGTAACAGACACAAGTGGAAATTTAGCAAACTTCAATTAATAGTAGGAATTTTTTTTTCTTTCACAATGAGTACATTCAAAAGCTGGAAAATATTGTCTAAAGGTTCATTGAGGAACCTTTCACCTTGGGTAGACACTCAATCCTTGGAGAAAGAAACCAAAATTTATTGGAATGTGCAGACTAAGCTGCTTTGAATTAGTGGTGACTTAAGTGGGGGGTGGATGAGAGGTCTTCCAGACTTCCTTTCCAGAATCCCTTGCCAGTCAAATGATTTATCCCCCTTTCTATAAAGGGACTTTGCAGTGACAAATGCAAGATTTTCTTATCTACTACTATTTTTACTGCCAAGAGAAAAATTACAAAACTGTTATTTGTTAGGAAAACAAGTTCTGTTTCTTTATAAATATTTCCCTTTCAGTAATTTGTGTTCCATTCTATATTAAAATAAAATCACATTTCTGGAAATTTGCTTCTAGGGTAACTTCTGATTAAATTTCCATGATCTGAACTGTTAAACCTTCTTACAAGAATTTAACCCAAAGTATAATTGGCATAATAATTTGTAAAGAACTTGTATACTTCATACTTTGGTTGACTAAACTGAGGTGTATCTGGAAACCTTCTCTGAAGTCTACTTTACATTTGAAATAATTTTTTACTCAAAACTGATGTGCTGCCTTTTTTTCTTTGTTTGTTTGTGTGTTTTGATGACCATCAAGCCCAGCAAACCGGTAGTGCTAAATTAAGTTCAGCTGCAGCTCTGCTTTTTTGCAGAGCTGTATGATAGGTAGTGAATAATGATGTACATAAAGACCTTCTAGATTCTTTTTAACAACAAATTTCCTAATCTGTGTATTTTCTCATAAAACAAAAAAACAGTTTGTGTCTTTTTAACTTTACAAAACATTTATCTCCTCCTGTGAACCAGAAGAATTCAACAGAGAATTCCACAGCTCTTCAAAATTACTCTCCTTTCTACCCAGTAACAGAAAGTCTCTCCCAGATGGAGACCTGCTGCTTGTTCTCTTGCAAATTCAATGGAAAATGAATACAGAATATGCCACTTTTTATATTCTTTGTCTCCTCAGATTAGAACAACTTTTTTGGTTTCTCATTCCTTGTTTAAAAGTGGAGCTTGGCTAGATCATGGCCATGAATTACCTTAAATACAGACAAATCCCATGGGATTTGGGATTTTTTGTGCAGGCCTTCCTGCCAGGGCTGCACTTGACTCCTTTAAAATCCTCAAAGGGCAGCCTACAATCCTCTGACCCCTCCGTTCTTGCAGCCTGCTTTGTGCAGTGTATCTGTGTATGGTGAACATGCTGAGGCAGCAGTGTCCCAGGTGTGTCTAGAGAGGAGTCATCCTGGTTGAGACAGAGGGCTCTGGCAAGCCCACTAAAGAGGAAACATCAGTAAAACCCACTCAGTTGAAGGACACATGAGATTTTCTGGGTGTGTGCCTTACCTTCTAAAAGGAGACTGCATCCTTGGGTGCCTGAAAACAGCTTCACCATGTAAACCCTATTCTGTTCAGTCTAAGTCTAAAATGATCCACAGGTGAGCTCTGTAAAATTAGAAAAATGCACCACGGTTTTAAGAGAAAAAATATGGCAGTGCCAGAGGGAAAAGTTAAGCAGGGATACAGAAAGTTTGGGCAAACTGACAAAGGTGGCAAGGAGGGGAATTAATTTACTTATTGCTCTGGTGAGGATAAGTGATTTCAAACTGGAGCCCCTTTGCATGGTTACGGGCAGGATGGGAGGTCCACTCCTTCTCCATGGCCCAAATGATGGGAAGGTACATATCTCTTCAGGGTCCAATGGGCACTGGTTCAGGCAGACATCAGAATCTGGCTCTGGAGTTCTAATCAAATAACAAATAGGGCTAAATGCAGCTCAGCACATGAGTGCCCTATCTATTTTGTTTCAGCCCAAAGCAATAAAACTGGTCTACAATTCACCATCATGCTTTAGTCCTTATTATTTCTATGTATATATTCTAAAAGTAATTGTAATATAAAACTTCCTTTGTTATCCACATCATCTTTATTCTGCAGCTCCAATTGGTTCCAGATGGGGTCCAGTGTAAATACAAGTAGAACATGATCTTTGAATTGTAACAAACCATGTCGCCAAAGCATGGCAAGACTCAACAATAGAATTAATAGATGTGATCACACTTTCAGGGAGTGTGAACTTTTTAAAGCTTGAATTTAAACTACAGGCTTCAGAGGAGGAAACAGGGTTCCAGTAGCTTAGTCTTTATCCTCTGAAATTGAAATTTATAGAAACATACTCAGCTGGACTGAAGGCTATGCAGGGTGTAAAATAAGCTGAGCTTTTAAACAGCCCGGCTGCATGAATACCAAAGAGTGCTGCATTTTCCTTTCTGTACTGTTACTTGTCTTGAAAATAGAATGGGAATCTAGCTTTACAAATTAGAATTTCCTTTTATTTGAGAATATACAGAGGTATTAAATACTACCATCACATTTTTAGAACTAAATTTTTCATGCAGCTAATGGAATTTTGACTGTTTTGTAATATTTTCCACAACTTTTCTTGTTTTTTCTTTGACATATCTAAATTTTTCAAATCATTTGGGGAAGGGCAGTTGCTACTGTGCCTGAGATATTTTGAAACTAGTACTATTATGCAAGGGCTGTAAAAAAGGGTAGTTTGTAAGAATTAGTTTGCTCTCTTTCCTTGGATTTGTCTTACTGATCAGGTTATTGTGAAGAATAAATTCTTTGTCACTGCCTGAGGCTTCTTTCCAGTATTTCTCTGCATAAGAATAGCTCAACTAAAAGATAGCTTTACATTTCCTTAGAGCACCGTGATAGATGCAACTGTTAAAAAGAAAACTGAATTTAAGAGCCAATGCCTCAATATATTCAGTTGTAGAAATGGGTAGCTAGTTTTTCTTCTAGTGCTTCTTAAAATGAACGCTCATATTGAAGTTATATGAGCTTGTAGACTTTTTATTTGTCTTTGCTATGTATGATTGGGCTCTGCACAGGCATCATGTGCTCTGTAATTCCTCTCTGCTCCTCTAGAATCAGGATAGTGTCGATTTGATGAGCTCTGCTTCTATAAACTTGCTCATAGTGAATGTTTTGTTTCCTTATTATGATTTGCATGAATATTCTTAAGTTTTTTCTTAAGTTACATGAGTTGATTCACATGGGTTAAAAAAAAAAAAAGAAGTCCTGTCTCATGCTTCTTGGAAACATTAGCTTTACATGTGACCTAGAAATTTCCCTGAAGATCCAAGCTTGCTGCTTGTACATTGTTTCAAACCAAACCTCTGGGCCCTGGAAAATCCCAGGCAAAAGCTAAAAACTACCTCCCTGCTGAAAACTTGCACAAAACTCAGAGAAACCCACACCAAACAAACCTGTCTTCATTCTACCTAAACAGAATTTCCCAGCACTTAAAGAGATGTTGTCCACAGTAGATCAGGTGAAGGGTAGTTAGTTATACCACTGAAAAAACTCTCTGTGGGATCTTGGGAAATGGAGCAGGTTCTTGTCATTGGTCAGAGATGTGGCATTTGGATTTATCTTTTCCCTTCCCTTTGCCGTGATTTCTTTGACTTCTGCCCAGCATGTCTGGTTAGGCTATAACTGTTTTGAATCCCAACATTAAGCTTTTCTGCCAGGCAAAAAGAATCCTTGTCTCCCTCAAGTCCCCAGGACATAATTTCTGTGCTTCTTGTTCTTGCAGCATCTCCATCTACTGTTAAAAAACAATACAAAGACAAAAAATATGATAGAATATTTTCCCTTCCTTATCTGCAAATTATCAGATTTCATGCACATAATTCTTAATCAGGCTCAGATGTCTTGAAACAGAACCACACAGAGCCACTGTTCATGCAAAATAATGTACCTACCTTGATACTGTCTTGTTGATTTTTATTTAAACATCAGTGAATCACTTAATTTTGATTTCCTAAGAAATTGAAAACAACATAATTTTGATCTGATTTCAACCTACTCCAGTGGGGTTCCATTTGCTTTTTTAGGAAAGACAGTGTGGTGAAAGAGGAATTAAATTGTTATAAATTGCTATTGAAGTATAATATATAAGTTATTATAACTTTAAAAAGTTCTGATAGTTGCTGCCATGTTTTCTGTTCAGAAAAGGTGAGTAGGCAATAAGCTGGAAGAGTACTTCCTTGTCATTTATTGACTTTACTGGGAAAAAGTGGAATTCTTTTAAATTTCCATAACATGCAAACTTTGCTGTTATTTGAGCATTGTTATCAAAGTCAATAACAGTGCATTTCTTCAGCAGTTTGCATCACCCTTCCAAGCAACATTGGCCTCGGCTGAGGAAATGAAATATTCAAGGAGATATTGAGATCAATGATAAGATATATGGAATTCTAAGGTTTTCCTGGAAGAGAAGTAACAATATAAACATTTGTAAGCATAACAGCTTTGATTGATCTTAAGACTTAAGGAAATATATATTGTAGCTTTTAATACAATTTATTTGCTGAATAATACTTTAATAAACTGCCAGGCCTAATGGAAATGAGTGAGAGGATTAAGTAAGTTATTGACTTTGGTATGTTAAAGATGAACTGTAATTACAAGGGGATATATGGTGCTGGTTTGTTTTATACAGCTGGGTATTCAGGCTGATACAGTTTTCTGTGAAGAACACTGTTTTCTCCTTCTTGTGCCAAAAATGTTATGTATGAAGCAAAAATTGTGTTGTTCTCTTCACAGTCTGGGCAGAAAAAATAGTGGATCATGGTTTTTCAACATAACCCATTAAAATCAGTGAGCAAAAGCTCTTTTACAGGTGTTGACTGCTGAGTGTCACAGGTTGGACTGAAATGTTAGTCCTGTGCCTGTTCCCCTTACCATGTGTGATGAAGCTTTCCCATTAGTATCCTTGTTAATTCATTCTTACTTCTAACTGTGGATATCTACCTATCATCCCTCTATTTATCTGTCTATCTATCTACCTATTACCTAATCTATCATTTACAGCTTCAAATAGGTTAGTGCAGAGCTGTGAAAAATTTCATGTTTTTTAGTTCTTAGCATGCACTCATATTAGGGAAAGCCCCGTTAATGCACTTGGCATGACTCATTTTTCATTTGTGATGTTTATCAGGTGTCAGATTTTGATCTGACTGTAGAAATTATTTTAAAA
>VWZP01000846.1:0-53235 GCA_013396995.1 Dicaeum eximium
TAATATTTCTATATTTATATATAGAAAGTATACATGTATAGCAGTCACAAAGAAGGCAAAGAGCTCCATGTAAGCCCAAGATTTAAATGCAAATCCTGAATTTGCCCAGCTTTCCTAGAGGACAAGGCCAGGATGTCCAACACTGATGGTGAGACAATCCACAGCTCGCAGGCTTCTATTTTCTATAGAAGCCACTTTGTGATTCTCATTGCTTCAATATAGGCAGGAACCTAAGAGAAAATTCAGCTCCTTGAAAATGGCTGGACTTTTCTGAAGACCTTATTTGAAGAGTTAAAAACACAAATTTGGAAAAACTAAGAGGTAAATTCAGTTGAGTACTGAAATAGGTGAGCAAAAAATATGGGGAAAATTGTTTTGGAGAACACACACATGAACTAAACTCACTGTGATAAATCAGAACTGTTCTTCAAAATGCTGTCACTCAAGTAGAATGACAGGAAAATCATATAATTTTAAAATTTTTTTTAAACATTATTTGTGATGAAGAATCTTCTAAGTAGTAGTAAAATCAAATTGATATAAAATCCTCTAGAGCAAAACAGAAGTTAATGACAGGTGGCTTCTATTTTGATATCTATGCAATGAAGTCCCATGGCATGTATCTTCCCTACATAGCACCTTCAAATCTATTCATTTTCAGCAATTCATCAAATGCTCTGAAACAGCATTTAGTGTAGTATCGTGTAATATTATAGTATATAGACATGTTTATCCTTTAAATTAAACTACAGAGCAAGCTGAAATACAGGAATATTGTAACAACAAATATTTAATTTCAACCTTTGGTGCTGGCACCCCATGTAATCCAGGAAAACCAGGTAGTCCACTGTCACCCTGAAACAGCAAACATATTTTAAATCCTTGTATCAAAGTAGAGGTAACATTACATTACATTACTACATTATATTCTAACATTCATAATTTCGTGATCAAGTGATCAACAAATGGTGGAAAGATGTAATGTATCACAATATCAACTTAGTAACATTGGTATGATGACCAATAAGAGGTTTTTTAATCTTGAAAATAAATTTCATTACATAAATGAAAAACCTTAATCACTAAATTTTGGACTAAATTTATGGTAATCTTTTAGTAAATCTTATGGACGCTCAAAAGCAGCAATTTATGACCTTATGAAATTTCCTGCCAGCTTACTCTGGATAAGTGAAGCATTAGAAAATAAGATATTAAGTACCTGCTCTACAAAAGAAACTAAATTAAACCAAAATACACTTACAAACAACTTCAGCAATTTGACAAATGAGCTCTCATTTCAGAGGAAGAAAGAATCCACTTAAAGAATCCACTAAAAGAATCCTGGTCAAAGCAGTTGGCAATTGAAAAGACAAAGCAAAATGCCAGTTATTTTTATTGTTCTCAGAGGTGTCAGGTATTAGGAATTCCAAACTTTTGCTGTTGGTACTGAAGATATTTAACTGACAATTTATCTGTAAGTTCCCTTGAACAATAACAACGAAATCCTAAATTACAACTTGTCACTCCTTGACTTGAAACAATAAAACCAATCCTAGTTGCTTGGCTCAGTAGACTACTTCACATGAGAAAACAGCTAATCACAAAATCATATTTGGGTGATCAGAATGCTTTCTTTATGTTAATACCTACTTTTATTGAACAATATATTTCAATTTGTTTAATATATTTCAATCAGATAAAAGGAATAGTAAACTATGCTTCGGAAGTTATTTCATATAACTTCATATTTCATATAACTTTCATATATAACATTTCAAATTCTAAGATAAGGGTTAAACCAGGACAACATGTCTCAGTGGTGTTTACCAAAGCCATTCATGCCTAAGCAGATTTGGGAAGGTCTGTCATATATTTCAGTGGGCAGGAACATGACCACAGGAATGACAGCTTGTGGGTTACTGCTATCACAATATCTCTCAACAAATAAATATTAAAAGCAGACAGTGGAATGGAGTTCAAAAATCAGCAAAGGTTATAAAATTAATGCTTCATATATCCATTGTTTCTTAATGAAAAAGAGTGGAGTCTTGATCTCTACTCAGAAGTGGTGGTTCAATTATTGGATAAACTAAAACATTTGGAAATTAAAACAATTTTAAATTAGCTACTAGAGAAACTTTACAAGTATAAAATAGGATTAAATAAGCAGATGAAAATATGGGCAGAACTTCTAGGAAAAAAATTCTAATGGCAAGACCTTTTTACAATGGAAATGTTCTCTAAAACAGTGGTGGAAGCCCTATTTCTTGGCACATTTTAAACAAGGCGAGACTCAGCAATAGGAAATATTCTATCTGTCACAACCCTGCACTGCGAGGCAATTAGAGTTTTTCATCAGCAGCATCTTAATTTCTACACATAGTCCAATACTGACTGATTGATTAGATTAACTTTTAAAATCAATTAGATTGAGATGAATAAAGGACAGAACACATAAGCCATTTTTCAGCTCTAGCCATGATTTGAGAATTTTGCTGAACAGTGACGAATTTAAGGACCTGCTTATTGGGAACTGTGTAAAGAAATTTTAAGATCTGTTGGGAAAACAAGTCCTTGTTTTACAGAAAGGGCTTTGAAGCTTTAATGAATCAAAACCAAAGTAATTGTCAGTACAATCAGCTTAGAACTTTTCTAAACATAGGCCAGAAATGTGAGAGAAAGCCACAGCCAATGGGCAGTTTATTCATTGTGTTTACAGAAGATCCAGTCACGTTTATCCTGATTACCAGAAGACAGTTAGATATAAGCTTCCACATCTGTCTGTATCTCCAAGCTACTGGCTAGTCCTCAGCTAGAATTTTCCACAAAAATTTTTGGGTTCAATTAGCCAGTGTTTTCTGATGAAAAGTGCCATCCAGGAATTCCTACCTAAATCATCTGGATACTCACTTAAAGAGAAAAAGGGTGAAAAGAGTTAAAAAGAAACCATTCTGACAGATGTCTATATTGTGCTTCTAGGTACCCATACTTAGATACACTTTTTAAGTATATGTTATTCAGTGAAATAAAGTTTTTACTGGCAGTGCTAAAGTCTATACAAACTTTATTAAATAAAGAGGGCCAGATTCAGAATTTAAATTTAGGATTCTTAGTCCTTCCTTATTACCCTTTCAGCAAACAATTCTCACAGAACACTTGTGAAAATACTGATAATATTACCTGTACAACCAAAAATTATAAGAGGTAAGAGTAAAAGCTTTTTATCTATCCTTTTTATCATCCTTGTTTGGATTCTTTTACCTTTGCCCCATCTTTTCCTGGTTCTCCCTTGATACCTGGCAAGCCACGAGGTCCCTAGATTAAGAAAGAAATGAACACCAGCTCAAATACTAATAATACTAATACAATCTGATACAGAATTAGACACAGAAATGTGACACAACATAGGCCAGAGACCAATGTTCAGCTGCCTGATCCCAATATTTTGGTGACTGGACACAAAAGCAGAACTAAGCATAATGTGTACCCAGCATGTATGAACGTGGCACACTATCATAATCCATGACTGAGGAACATTGAAACAATTTTTTGTTCTAACCAAGGACCACCCCAGGGAAAAAAAAAGAATGTCACACAATGACATTCAATGACAACCTGTCACACTGTCAAGTGTGAGCCCAAAGATGTCCCTTCAATAGCCCATCAGACAGCCTCCACATATGCCATTTTGCAGGCTTGCCCTTGCCCAGCAGGCTCTCAGATATTTAATTCCACAAATGAGTAAATCCTTGACTATCATTCAGACTGGATCATGCCACAAGTAAAATACAGCACAGGTTTCCAACAATTGTCTCAGCAAGGACTTCTAAATTAATACAGCAAAGAAAAAGAATTCTTCCCCATCAATCTGGGCTTTATGTGAAAACTTGCTTTGGACTTGTGAATTGTGGCCAATCCATCACCATGACAAGACTTCAGATCACTGCTAGTGATTCACAGAAAAACTGAAGAAACTACTGTTTGGCTTCTGGATTGGGATAAAAATGTCTAAGCTGCAGCTGAGTCCATCTTCTAGAGTCCTTACCTAGCTCTGCTTAGATTTGCAGTCTAACTGTCAGCCTACCTACAAATCCCAAAGCCATGTGAATTTCAAAGCAATTCATGCAAGGATGGCATGATTTCATGGCACCCCTTGAGCCCTCTTCATTCCCCACACCTCAGCTCTCAACGACAGATGAGATATTGAGAGAGACTTGGCAGGATTTGTCTCAAATATTCAAATTCTAGGAATGAAATAGAAACTTACTTGAATCCCTGGAGTTCCTGGGATACCTGGAGTTCCTGCTGATCCCTGGTATCCCTAAGGAAAAGAACCAAGACTTGTGACTTTTAAAAAGCAACATACAGAAACTTCCAAACACCTATTTTAAAAAAATCCCCAATCCTCCTTCTTACTAGAGAACTTTTGTCACAACGCTATAATTTTAGATCACAGATTTTAGCAGCTGCTATCACAATAGTATATCACAATGTATAGCAACTGCTATACATTTGGGATTTAGATTTCAGCTTTCAAAAGCTTTCATGTCTGCAGCTGAAGTTCTCAGCCTCCAGACTTTAGCTAAAACCAGTTATTTTAGAATTGTTACACGAAAGCATAACAAACATGTTGTTTTATTTTTCACTGGGAAAAAAAAGAAATTAATCCACATATGTAGACACACTTTTTTTTCTCTCTCTCTTAAGAAAAACAGCTGAAACTTGCCAAGACTTTTAAAGGCTTCTATCCAGCTACAGAAACAAGCTTTAACAAACAAGGTTTGTTCTAATACATTATGCAGCTAGTTTTATAATATCTCTACATTTCTTGATACTAAGCACTTAGCTATGAACTTGAAGGTATATAACAGTCTATACAAATAAAAAAAAAAAATTTTAATGACTGGGACTACAAAAAGAAATACTAAATAATTCATGAGTTAAAAAGAGAATTTCAGGAATGCTTTGCTGGAAATCAACATTGGCAGAACAAGAGAACCTTTACAGAAACCAAAATATATGTCTATGTTTTGGTAGATTTGACTCAATCAGTACAGCAAAGATAGCCAGTTTTCACACAAAATTTACAAGGTCTTTAAAGAATCCTTTAAGAGAGGCAAGTTACTGAAGAATAAGAATTTTACACAGCTCATTTAAAAACATGTCCTTGCAGTGGACAAAATGAGCTACCAAGAGGATTTTTTTGAGAAAACATATAAAACAAGAAAAGAAATTGTTCTACATACTCTGAGGCTATTTGGTTCAGACATTTCAACAGCCAGACAAAACTAAATTTGATAAATCACATTAAATAGGCTATCAAATTTCAAATACCCAGAATTTGATCTTGATTTGAATTGAGAGAAGTAATAATCCTATTTTCAAGTGGGTTTCAAGCTTAAGACCTTGGCAAAAAAATTTCTGGGGTGATTTCCACACTAGTAAAAAGGAGCTAATAGAATGTTTTCAGTACAAGGGAGGCAACGAGTTTGTCTGGTTTCTTCTTTAAATCAGTCAGAGCTTCCTAGGAATAATAAACAGAGCTAAAATTATTTGCTGGCTTAGATACAAGAGAATCCTTGCTGTGCCCTCTTCCCAAAAGACATTTGTGCAGTTGCCCGATGAGCCAGCTGGTAATGTTTAATATAGAAGTAAACAGAATTCTAGGTCTCTGTCATACATGGATCCTTTATCAAGCACTTTACTTTTAGTGCTCAAGGCAGTTCTAGCAAAATCAGCTTTAACTGTAAATGGTATAGTATCCACAGAGTGCTTATAGGCCTCCTGGGTAGCTGAAACAATTCACCAAATCAAAAAATGCCTCTAAAAGTTTATCCATTTTTTCTTCTCAAAAAAAAATTGCTATGACTTTCTGTAGGATATAATTCTATACAAATAAAACTTCATTTCATAATTTAGATCTCTGCAATGCAATTTCCCTTCTCCCTCTGACTAAGCAGGGGAAGAAGTAGAAGAGGACAATTTCCTGGCTGAACTGAATTTCGAAATCGCAAGATGAATGGAGGACAGCAGAAGAGTTTTCAGCTTACAAAACTGCATTTGAGCTCAGGACTAAATATTGTAATGTGATTTCAATACAAATCAAACACATTGTCAATGTGTTCTTTTAATGGAAAGCTGTAAGAGAGAAGATTCAAAAGGAAATTCACAAAAAGTCACAAAAATTAGAATCGCTATCTGGTACAAATAACATAGCAATTGTTTGGGCAAGTTAAAAAACATTTTCTATAAAACAAGAAAAAGCAGTTTTCATAAAAAATGAGTATATATTTGTATCACTACTCGTTTTGCAGTATGGATCATCACTCTACATGCTAATGCCTACAATTTTTTTTTTTTTGCACTTAAGTAAGCTCAAATCCTCTTTTCCTAATCACAAAGCCCTCAGTAGGAGTACCTGTGTGACATACATACATATCTGCAAGAATAGCAGTGCCATAGCTGCCATTTCATGTAAAATGGACAGAAGTGAAAATTCTTTTTTCAGTTGATGTGTTTAGGACTGAAGGTTCTCTTTGAAATAGGGTGAACACACTAAGTTTGCCACCAAAACCAATATTTTTTATTTTTTATCTTGGTCTTCTCTCATGAACTTTTCAGAAGACACACAAATAGTGTGAGAAGTATTACAGTTAACTCTGAATTCAATACTCAGTTTAGAATCCAGTTGCCTAAATACAGGCAGCTCCTGCCATTTGAGACTCCTAGGACACCTACCCAGTGTCCAGAAGACAGTGGCACAAAATCTTTGGGAGGCAATAATTGTAGTGTGAGCAAGACAAAATACCTTCCAGCATAAAAATCCCATACTGTTTGTGGTATATCAGTTAAATAGTTGACTGTTACGAGAATTTAGACACGCTGTGTCTCTGTACCCATTTAAATCCTAAGTATATGCGCCTTAAAGTGAATCCCACCTATAATATTTCATCAGTGTTGTCAGTCAGCACTACTCCATAGACCTTTATATTCTCATTTATTATTCTTTATTATTACTCTTTATTTATTTCTCATTTATTGTTCTTTATTCATTTATTATCATCAGTTCATCTGAAATCAGGATTACACAAAATTTACCCCTCACTTTACTGTTGTGAGAACAGTACCGATCATTTTCTAGTGCCTGAAAATCCTTAAAAGGAAAGTGATAGACAGCAGGGAATTGAGATTAGTTTTGTCCCAGATTGCTGGGTATTTGAAAAAAATCACAGATAAAATGAAACCTTAGAATTTAAAGAAAATAGGAATAATTTGCAAATAATTCTAAGTAAAAAGACTGAACATATTTCTTAGGTCAAAGAACTTACGTAATAGCCACAAAAAATTAGCAATACTGTCATCATCCTTACTGGAAAAAGAAATTTTGTTTGTCTGTAAGAGAAAAGATTGAGCAAGAAGAACACATGATGAGTATTAATTTCAAAGAAGACTGGGTGCAATAGCAGAGGAAACCTCAGAAGTATATCTTCAATGCATTTGCACACCTGAAGGACAACATTTCAGACAGCATTTTTAGGCATATCTCATCTGATAAGGATAAAATAAAAATAAAAATTAAAAAAAAATAGAGGATGTATGGATAAGGCAACTAGAACTGCACTGCACACTCCCATAAGGAGAGCTGCCTTCAGGAGAGCTGGTTGACGGTGTCAGAGCACAGAATGGTCCCCCCATTATCCAAGAGGAGGCAGTCTCTGCCTCCTGAGGCAACTCCTGAGATGCTTAGATATTCATAAATCTATGAGACCCGATGGGATCCATCCCAGGGTGATGAGGGAGCTGGCAGATGAGCTTGTGAAGCCGCTCTCCATCATTTACCAACAGTCCTGGCTCACTGGTGAGGTTCCAGATGACTGGAAGCTGGACAGTGTGACACCCATTCACAAAAAGGGTGGGAAGGAGGATCCTAGTAACTATAGGCCAGTTAGCCTGACCTCAGTACCTGGCAAGATAATGGAGCAGTTTGTACTGGGTGTCATCATGCGGCACTTACAGGATGGCCAGGGTATCAGACCCAGCCAGCATGGGTTTAGGAGGGGTAGGTCATGTTTAACCAACCTGATCTCCTTTTATGACCAGGTGACTGCCTGGTGGATGCAGGAAAGGCTGTGGATGTTGTCTATTTGGAGCTCAGCAAGGCCTTTGACACTCTCTCCCACAGCACACTCCTGGAAAAGCTGGCAGCCCGCGGCTTGGACAGGAGCTCTCTTTGCTGGGTTAGGAACTGCTGGATGGCCAGGCCAAGAGAGTGGTGGTGAACGGGGCTGCATCCAGCTGGGGACAGTCACCAGGGGTGTCCCTCAGGGGTCTGTGCTGGGGCCAGTTCTGTTCAATATTTTTATTGATGACATGGATGAGGGGGTTGAGTCTTTCATTAGCAAATTTGCAGATGACACTAAAATGGGAGCATGTTGCGAGCTGTTGGAGGGTAGGATAGCCCTGCAGAGAGACCTGGAGTGGTTGGATGGATGGGCAGAGTCTAACAAGATGAAGTTTAACAAGATCAAGTGCTGAGTCCTGCATTTTGGCCACAATAACCCCCTGCAGTGTTACAGGCTGGGGACGCTGTGGCTGGACAGTGCCGAGGCAGAAAGGGACCTGGGGGTGCTGGTGACACCCAGCTGAACATGAGCCAGCAGAGTGCCCTGGTGGCCAAGAAGGCCAAAGGCATCCTGGCCTGTGTCAGGAATGGTGTGGCCAGCAGGAGCAGGGAGGTCATTCTGCCCCTGTACTCGGCACTGGTGAGGGCACCTTGAGTGCTGTGTCCAGTTCTGGCCCCTCAGTTTGGGAAGGACGTTGAGATGCTGGAGCGCGTCCAGAGGAGGCAACGAGGCTGGTGAGGGGCTGGGAACACAAACCCTGTGAGGAACGACTGAGGGAGCTGGGGGTGTTTAGCCTGGAGAAAAGGAGACTCAGGGGTGACCTTATCACTCCCTACAAAAAGAACTATTTAGTGTGATGTAACTAAGCATAATGGAATTCAACTGCAAAAGGAAAATTTAACTTGGCATTAGGAAAACACCCTGAAAGGTCTATAGACCTCTTGTGGCAGTTTCTTGCTGAAAATCTTTAGAGCACAACTGTCTAAAGCATTACAAGTCTTCAAACTCTTTTCATAAAATACATTACATCTTAAAGAACAGAAATTGCTGTAATTGTGCAGACATGTATCCATGTTTATTATTTCTGCATTTCATTACACTTTCCTCCATTAGCTAGTCCATCATTTGCCAAGGCTTTCATAATCCAGAGCCCCTAGCAGTATATTTTACCTAAACACGATGTTCTCAAATAGCACGGAAGAAAAAAGATTCATCAAGATCATTAAATACAGAGTTGTAAATCCAGCTTTAAAAGCTCCCAAGCTTCAGGCTATTGGGAGATAGGATGATATACCAAGGGAGTAGACTTCCTGCTCACTTAGATGTTTAGATGTTCATCCTTATCATATTCTCTGCCTTTGGCAGCTGCTGCAGGTAGTGATGTGGTCTTTTGTCTGAACTCTACAGCTGTCTCTGCAGCACAAGTCGGCATCAGGCATTACTCTGATTCCAGACTTGTAGGTCTCAGGAAAGGCATTACGTGACTGTATCAGAACAGAGCAGAAAGATTTCCTCTAACAATAACACAGCCACAGTATTACTGAGGAACATGTATTTTCCTGAAATTGAGAGCAGCATTTCACAGCTGAATTATCAACTCTATCTATGAAAGTTTTCTGAGAAAAGTAGCTGCAGAGTTTAGAACAACTTGAATCCCAGGCAAGCAATCCAGTAGCACAGGGTATTCTATGTATATGTGAAACTATTACCCATTTTTATTCCAAAGTATTGTTGAAATAGCTCATCATTGCTATTATAGTAAGTACATAATGAAAGATTTGGCTTTCAGTTGATCACCAAAGATTAAACTCTAGGTAATACAGCTGGAATAATGTTCTGTAATCTTCTAAAACATATATTGGAATGCTCAGAAATTAATTGTTATGTGAGGCTTTTGATACCCTACGAACTCTATATCTGCTTGTATCAGTAAAGTCGGTCTCACCAGATTTTTTTTGTTAACTGCTTATTTTTTCTCATTTCTTATTTTATTTTCTTGTAGATACTGTAAAGACAAGGCAAATTGGTCCAAACTTTCATGATTGAAACTAGTTGGAATACTCAAAAATTGTCCAGATTCACCAGCTGCATGGTTCATAGTTCAAAACTGACAAATGGGTGGATTTTTAAAATTTCTGTCAGCAGACTGATAACCTATCACCTCTATTAACCACAACTGATCACTGCATAGATTCTGATAATTTATTTTTCCCCTTAAATTGAGTTTTTCCTCAGTACATACAAAACATCCTTTGGAATAAAAAATGGCTTTGTGACCACACAGTTAGGTTGCTGAGTGCTTCCAGGGCCAGCAATCACTCCAGCTGCTTCTTTCTGATTAATAATGTTCATGTAAATGAGTTTCATTTGAGATTCAGCTACTGTTTTTATCCTTGCACTTATTTATCAGTGTTTTTCTCTTCACTAGACAGTTTAATAATTTCAGATTCTAAATTATGTTTTTTATTGAAAAAAACATATTTTCATTACTTATGCTTCTCACTTTCAGGCTTTTTTACAGTTCCTTTAATTGGTCTTTTCTGTATGTATCAGAAAATAAACAGATGGCAATTAAAGGGAAAAAACTAAGATATGCTAAACAAAACAAATAAAAATAACATTTAAGAAATGTTTGAAAATAAGTCATGTTTATGTTCACTTCCCCAGATATTAGAGTAAACAATTCTACTGGGTAACACCAGGTAAATAATTATGTTCTAGTAAGACCGAACACATTAATAGGAATTGTTTTTAATTTTTTTAGTCTAAAACTAACATTAAGTATTAGATCTAGCCAGCCCACAAACAACAAACTAAATTTTATTACATGTTTTACTCTAAAAACAGTTTCATATAGTAATATAAATGCATGCCTAAAACCTCTCTCAGAGGAAGAAACATTTTGTTGACCATTTACACTGTTCAAAGAAAATTAATAACAGATAGGCAAACTGGAAAGACTTTAGAGAAGAACATAAAAATGTGTTTGGGAACAGAAAAAACTGACTTTGCAGGAAAAGCTTTTCATGCAAAAGCCATTTGATTGAACAAGACTGACTACACAACTACCTGTAAGCCTATGGTGCTGAATTAAAAGTTTGTTTCTCAGAGTTCCCTGGGACATAAAACTAAAAAGATTCAGATGAGCAAAGTTTCCCCAAATAAGAAAAATCACTGGCAGCAGAGAAAATGTGCTAGTTGTATTAGCAAATACAAAAGTAAAATAGAAAGAAAAAGACAGAGAGGAATCTGATTTCCTGCACAGCGGATCTGAAGGATCTCTCACCATTCACATCTAAAAGGTCGCCTGGAATGTACCCAAGAATCTACTGTAGGGTAAAACAATGTTCTAGCCAATTGGTTTGCAATTATGTCCTTACAAAAAACAAGTGCAAAAACTACAACTGATATTTCAGAAACATTCATCAGTTAATAAAGCTATAGGATTTAGCTGCAAGCACTTCAAATAATGTAAACTCTTCAGCAAAGTGATACAATTTCTCCTGTAGTGGAGCTTGTGAATTCTCATTCTGAGATACTCTGTTAATCTTTTTTTTATGTTCAGAGAATGCCCATCTATGCAAATTAGGACTCACTTGCAGGAAAAAATAAGCCAGAACTGCCCAATTACAAAGTTACAGTAGGTCTACAGTATCAATTTATTTCTCCTTCACGATTCATGCTGTTACAAATTCCAGTGCTTATGGGAAGATAAATAGCCTTGAAGTGGAAACCTGTTCAATAAAGTATGAAAGAGTCAGAACAAATTGTTTCTAAAACAATACTGTTGTAGCTGACAGGATGATTCAGAAATGAAGGCTTAATCTATTTGTAAAATGAAAGAAGAAAAACTGACATTTCCCTACCAATATCCAGTCCATTCTGCCTTCATTAAAGCTTACATGATATCTCTGTACTTTTCAAAATATCAGACTTTGCTGGATTAAAGGCAGCTCTGCTATGCTTACGTATACTGCAAATCTATTTCCAGAAATCAGCATGGTCAGATGTGATGGACACCTTCCCCCATGCAAGTCTGTGTTCAGTTTGTATCTCTTTCTTTTATAGGAGATCAGAACTGCCCTTTATAAGTTAAGCACCACTGATTATCAATTGAAAAGTTATTCTGAGTAAATACACTTCCCCATCTTAGAATACTTTAAAACCTGTATTTTCAGAATTGTCCAAAATCAAAATGCAGTATTTTAAAGCACTGATAGTTTCAGTTCAGACTGTCTTCTCTAACTCTGTTTCAAAAAACCCCTGAATTCAATAGCTATCAAAAGCTGTTTAAGAGCAAATGTATAAAAACATTTTATATCACAGGTAAAATTAGGATATTTGCTTGTGGGACTGATGAAAAATTCACATTCTGAACTCATTCACATGATGAACTGCTCATCTGGACTATCAGGGTTACCAAGCTCAGGTTTCAATAAAACAAGTCCCATATTTTAAAAGAGGGAAATTTTCAATTTTTAGAAACAATTACATTTTTTGTTTTCAGTATCTGTTTTCTTCCTGTTAAACTAACTCTGCTTACAAATGGAATCACCAGAGTTAAATGAACCAGTTTGGAACTAAAAAAAAAAATCTATTTTTTTTTAAATTTTACATGCATATCTACATATTTTGATGGACTACTTGAGGTAGTCTACAAAGAAATTCTATGAAGCAAGGAGAAAGCCCTAAAAAATAGATAGGATTTTAGGCAAAGTGAACAAATTC
This sequence comes from Dicaeum eximium, assembly GCA_013396995.1. Taxonomy (NCBI): domain Eukaryota; kingdom Metazoa; phylum Chordata; class Aves; order Passeriformes; family Dicaeidae; genus Dicaeum; species Dicaeum eximium. The sequence continues at coordinate 12,852 of VWZP01000846.1, forward strand.
TTAAGGAGTAAAGACTGAAGATGGTAACATAACTGCTGCCAAATAATGCAAAAGACCAACAGGATCACTCATAGCCTGTTCTCTGCTTTACAGCAGTACCCAATTCTAATATTTACAGTACTTTACCTTGAAACAAAAATAATACGACTGACACACTCATACAACAGTTACATGCAGATAGTGCTTAAATGGCATTCACAGTTTCAGTGAATGGTGACAAAATTATCTAAATTTCAAAAATGTGGTATCAGTGTTCCATGTTTTTTTTCCTGTTAGTTTTACATTTACAATATATGACTAAGTTTTTAGTACTCACAGGCTTACCATCTGGACCAGGCAGACCAGGATAACCATGATTCCCAGGCTGCCCAGGGTCACCCTATGGAGAAGTAACATGTGAACACACAAAATACATAAGCATTTTAAAATTGTAAGAGTATTTTAAAATTAGCATAAAGCAACCTTAGCCCTAACACATTCCACAAAACAGTCTCTACAAGTCCAGAGACCTACTATTGAGGAGCAATTCCTACAGTGAAAAAGAACTGGTTTTGGGGGGGAAAATTCTCCCCAACTTCTTGTGCAGTACCTGGACAAGTGAGTACACATTTGGTTACGGCACAAGTTTGACCCATCAACTTAAAAGACTTCTAGTCTTTTAGCACTTTAATGAACAGAAATAGAAACACTTTTTTATCAAATAGATGAAACAATCTTTAATAAAACTTCATTAATGAAGTAGTTATTTTCTGAAGAGATCTCTCACTTGCTTTAGGTGACCCTAATTCTTAAGATAAAAACACTAAAAAGGCAAGAGCAAAGATTAAAACTTGTAAAATAATTAACTCCTCTCACACACCAATTGCTATCGAAAAAGGTATTTTTTAGATTTCCTCTTAAAAGTCCTTTGCAATTATTTCGATACAATCAAAAAGTAAAAGAAAAGTCACTTGCCAAGGCTGCATGTTTATGGTGAGAAAGCAGGAACTTAACATCCTACTCAATATATCCTCCTGGAATATTGACTTTCTCTGTTTATTTCACTAACAGCTTTGATTTGAACTCAGCAAAATCCAGTAAGACTTGACCTCTAAACCATTTTACTTCTGCAGGGGTGTTAAGCAGGTACTTATTTCTTCAGCCTGAACCATGATCAGATTTGTGGGTCACTTACAACTGCAGAATTGTTATAAATAGAGAGGACATTAGAAGGGAAACATGAAACTAGCTTTCAATGCGACTGTGAAAAAACCTTTCACGTATAAATCACAGAAGTGTAATGTTGAACTAAGTGCAAGAGAATATGGAATAATGTCTTTTTTGAAAAGCATTACTGTGATCAATTGCTAAATTAGTAATAAGTTACCCAGAATTACTGTTGATCAAACCAAGAAGTCCAGGTTTGGAATTTGAGCAAAAATATAAATTTGCTTTCAAATATACCATTTAACTGTGAAATTTTGTGCTTTTAACTTGAAAAGCTTAAAATACCAGTTACTTGTATTTTGAAATCACTTTAATTCAATTTATTGTACTCCATTAATACCACAAACACAAAAATTAAGTTTAAATTCATATGGTTCTCGAGTCCAGTACGCAAATGTTAAAAAATACTATAATCGAGACAACCTATTCTATCATAAACTGGCTTCCTTTTCACTTTCTGCAGCCTTTTGTGTTAGGCACCATCTTGTCATCTGTACTATTCAATTATCCCCAAACAAATATTACAGTGCATTGTATTTGAAAAATTGCAGATAAGGCAATAGGTATAGGTCATCCGAGTTTGGAAATTTCATATTCCTTCATACTTTACAGGAAGTGTTTTTCAATTCTTTTAAAATTATAAATACTTCATTCTCTCTCCCTCTTTGTTTCTTTATTACAGCAAAAAGAAAATAAAAAAAGGTAAAAGACCACAGAAATTCTATTACATGAAACAATAATGATGATCTCTGTTGCAGATTTCAATTCTCTGATCAGAAATCTTTTCTACTGTATCAAGAAGCCCTTTGATTTGAGGTGGCTACTGCATTCTGTAACCTCTTTGATGATGACAGCAAAGATTTTTATTCATTTGCTTAATGAAAAACAAGTGATACAGGGCTTTCTTGTCTGCACTTATAAATGATTCTGTAAACACTGCTTTGCACAGTTATTGAGAAAGGTAATAAAGGAAATATTTGGGATTTGAGCTTATCATGTAAGACTTCTGCAACTCAAGGCTAGTTCTCATTTTAGCTCTTCATCAACACAGAAAGGACGTCAGCAGCACAGTGCAACTCTCACATTAAGCATCTAGTTAATTCTTTTACAAAGAAGGAAGAAACTCCCCACTCCATTAAAAGACTTCATCCTCAAACAATTAACAGTGCAATCATTTGCTGAAGAGTAACAGAGAAATACAGGTCATATACGCTCAACAAGACAGAGCAGAGACTTACTTTGGGGCCTGGAGCTCCTTGCTTTCCTGGTGGGCATATGCAGGGGACAGGTGTTGAGCCTACATCACTGGGACCATTCATGCACTACCAAGAGTGAAAACAGCCATCAGCACACATGCAAAGCAACCAACAAACATTTTGGAACACTATGTGAAGCTGACTTTCCTTAGGCTGCCCTTCACTTAGGTCTTGGAATTCACTCCCTCATTCAGCTGGAACTTCTGCTTATCTGAATATTGCCCTCCAAGTACTTTTCATGCACAAAATTATTTTACCCAGAATAAAAATTTTAAAAAATAAGTACCAATATTGGGCTGATACCTGTAACTTTGTTTTTGCACAAATATTTTGTCATATAGTTTGATAATTTTAAATCTTGCAACATGAAAGACGCTTCTCCTAGCTAATCTACATTCATAATTTTAAAGTATGACCAATTCTCAAATATAACAATTTCATTTAAAAATGTGTAAAATTATGCAATACATAATATGTATAGCATAATGATATCATGTGTAGTGAGCCTGAAAAGAAGATAAACCCCAAGTCTCCTACCTCCTAGGCATGTGTTCCAACTATGAAGCTACTTGAGGGGAGGCAGGACACAGCTGCTACTACTGACTCCTAGAGGTCACTAGACCTGGTCCCAAGAGTGCCTATCCTGAAAAGACCATTAGGTGACCTCCTCAAAACCATGCTCCCTGCAGCACTAAACACCAAACCTTGGCAGATCACCCCTCTAGAATTTATTTCTTTTTTTGTGGTATTTACTTCTCACCATTAAGCCCCACATGAAACCTCAGTGCTTTACTCAGGCACAAGGGGAGAGCTACTGAATCAAATCTATTATAGGTACATCTCTACTAAATCTATGAGTTGAGCTTAGACTCAGTAAATTCTTTTTCACCCATCAACCCTAACCCAGCAAGTTCTTAGACCTATGAAAAGGCAAAAATTTAAGTATCCAAGCTAAAAAAAAAAAGATTTTTTATTTATTATCTAAAATTTTCCATAGCATTTTACTCGTATTTTCTAAAAGAATGACACCTTTTAAGATATTCTTGACTGGAATTCTTTCACGGGGTCAAATGATTGATCAAAACACCAACCCATGTTTCCTTTGCATTGGTACAAGTTGGGAGTTACAGGTAAGGTTAGGGAAGTTGTCATATTAAGTCTTCAGATAAGCTCCTGTTCCAGGAGTTCCCATAAGCACAGTGCAGGTAACAGCTGCCTGACCCATGCATATCCCCCACCCCCTGCAAGTAGCAGCAATTTAATTGAACTGGGGAAAAACATCTGACCATTTATTCTAATAAACATGGGGGTTTTTCAGAAAAAATTCTTTTTAATTTGTCTACTGACTAGAGTTCAAGCAAGGGAAGCCTAGCACTCTTAAGCTTAGCAAATCTCTGTCCCCTTTTGAAAACAAAGTGTATATGACCTAGAATATTAAGAAGCTTATAAACAGTCAAATACTACCTTAAACTGAGTTTGAGTAGTTTAGGATCGAGCTTACCTCTCCATTCTGAAACAAGAAGAAACACAGTTTAGGAGAACATCAATATTTCTAAAAAGAAAATCCATTCAATTGGAAACACTATAAAAACCAATCATAACTTTTGAGCTGTAACTGCAGAAATTATAATTCAAATTTTTAGACTTTCTGAGACTTATGTGCAGCTGCTATCAATACATATGAAATTAATTTAGCTAACTGTGTTTAAGGGTCTGTCAATGGGAGTTATCACTAGCAATTTGGAAAAGATAATGACAGAATTAATACTAAACCATGCCAGTATTTATACACTGAATGTTTAGATTTGGGTCAAATCTTTTACCAGAAGTAACTTCTCATCAAAAATACCCTTTGCTTGTTCATTCATTTCAAAGAATGTACCAAAATATTTCTGAAATCTCTGCTCTCTGCCTGAATCCAGCATCTGGGAAAACACAGAGCAGCACAGAGGCAAGGCTGGCTTTTCCTCACCTTCCTGTGACTGCATTAGACTCTGCTATCAATTTATTTTTGTTCCAGTATCTGCAACACCACAGAACAATCCAACCCCAAATACTTCAGCAGAGCAACCACGAGATTGTCTGTCTTAATAGTTTAGTAGCCACCATTAGCCATACTGTCCACAAGAGTATTCCAATGCACATAGTCACTGCAGATTTCATACACACTCTGTGGACACAGAGAGCTTCCTCTGTATTCAATTTTCAGCTTCAGCAAACCCTAGAGAAAGTTTTCATTTTCCACAGATCATAGAAGGAGCTTAAAATTACTATGCACCTGGGTATCTCTGGGAAAGGGGATTAATTTGGGCTGTAATTAGTGCAGAAAGCCTCTGCCTATTTCAGGAACTCTGACACAACCACACTCTGACAGAATACAACCACAAACCACATATTCCTCCTTGAAGATCATCCAACATTTTTATTTTCTGAAGGAGTCTGGAATTTCATGGGCAAAGTAGAAATTTAATTTACAAAAACAGACAGTGAAACTAAAATGGCAAAAAGTAATCTTTTGGCTTCAACTCCTTGATAAATTGCAGAGAACTTAAGATATGGAAGACTTTTTAGTGTTTGCTTTCTTTATGCAAAATATTTTTCATTTGATTACTTTTCATATCCTACTTCTAATTTGTAAAGAGCAAAAATATATGTGGTGCAGTTAAATAGCCATATACTTTATTTTCTTCAAGATTCAAAGCTAATTTTACAGAATTGTTCCTGCACCTGTTAGTTCTTGACACACAGAGTCAGAGTTCAGAACAGCTAATAGATAACAGCTAAGGTCCATTCACCTTTTTGCTGCTTGATTGAAAGTTGAAAAAGCCCTGATAAAGATACAATAGACACACTGGCCCCAAAGAAAAAGAAGAAAAACAGACTAGCTGGTCATACATGCCAGTCTGACAAAAAAAAGAAAATCTGCATGCTAGAAATTGAATGGTTCTATTGTCAAACCAGCAAAATTATACTAAATCTAATCACAACATGAGGAATGTGGGTCTACATAGTAAGACACCGGCAGCTGATAATCTTTAGCTCAGTTTGTTTTAGCCACCAAACAAAGGAGATTATTTTGAATCTGTATGTTTAAATCAATCTCTTGCTTATACTTTGAGATGGAAACTAAATTATTAAATCTGGCTCTGTCAGTTATGACTGGTTTCCAAATCTGTTTGTATATAATTTACATTTCAGTGCATAATTAACTGTAAGACGAACAAGAGAGGGCCAAAGGGTCCCCATAAATTTGCTAATTGTGTACATGAATCATAAAGTCTTGATTTTATTTCTGTCTTGTACTTAACATACTACTCAAAATCATGGCAACATTTCAGATAATGGGATATTTATTACAGACCTCAGCATAGATATTTCTAATGGGAGAAGGTGATTTACCAATACAGGTTTGCTGCTTATGTACCAAAATGTCACAGATTAAATGACCTGACAAGTAGCAAGGAGTATTTCATAAAAGTTCAAAAGTCATATTTAAAGAATTTTACTCTGAAAAAACTTGAAGTTTTATTATTCTATAATGCTTAAAATTTGAAATTTTAAGAGAGGATTCTGAGATATTTTTTATACTCATATATATCAAATTTACACCATTAAATACCTAAACTAAAACAACTTGTAAAAAACCTTGTGAGAAAATAAGGCTGAAAACAGACAAGATCCATGTCACTTGATATTGCACAGTTAACAAGCATGGGTTTGCACCAGCTGAATCAATATAGAATAATTTATTTTAAAAATTCTTTAAGTCAGCTTCAAACAATGGTTTGTAAAAAAGTGCCAAGTTCAGCTTTAAACAATGATTTGTAAAAAAATGCCAAGTAGTCCTCAAAAGTTTGTCTGTCATACTCACAGATCCTGGGATCTCACAGACTGTTTCTCGATTATTTTGCTCTGGGTCACAGTAGATTCGCAGTTTTTGTATATCAAACTGTAATTCAAAACATAAAAGACTCTTTAGAGGTCTGAGAGTTCACTACAGTTAAAAATCAATTAAATATACAGAAATATTTTTAGGCTCACAATGATTAAAATGTGCAACCAATTAAACATACTATAACAGAATTATTTAAATAAAAACAATCAATCCAAGATTTTTTTTTTTAATAACAGAAATCTCCATCCATATTTCCTGGGAATTAGTCCAAACACATGCTGCACAAACTACACTGGCTGCCAATATCACTGAGGAAACAAGTTAGTAACACAGGCAAGCCCAACCTCTTTCTTTTTACCTTACCAGATGTGGGAAGATGCTTCTACACAGACCTGCTGGTATTGGATGTAGGATTAGTAAATGCTGGTGAAGCATCTGAAGGCATCCCTAACGTTTGGTGCTTAGTATACAGTATAAATCTTTAAAGAGCATTGAATAAAAACGCTGGCATCAGGTAAACAATAGTTCTTGCCATTCTGCTTTGTTGGTACATTCCACAACGAAATGAAACCACAGTCAGTTTTTCTAGCATAGACTATTGTGACTGCAAAGCAAGGAGAAAGAAACTTGACCAAAACTTTCATCTTTTACCAGCATCACTCTTATAAACACTGATGGAAAGACATCATATGCAAATATCAAGTGGAAATTCCCTACTTTGAGACACTGTTCCCCAAATTCAGGCAACCATGTTGCATCAGTTTTGTCCTTGGAACCAGTGAGATCAGTTAAGCATCCATGTCACAGGATAGATCACTTGTGCTAAGTCCTTCTGACCAGTTTTATTCTCTCTGAAGTATTACAGTTTTGTATACTAAATTTCAGTCCACTCTAAGTTAGAAGACTAAGTTCAAGAAAACAGAAGCCACCAATGCAATGTTAACCTACAACAGAATTACTGAATTATTGTAGATTTAACATATACCTACCTGTACCGTTTCCTCCTTTCCAGAGTATTTTCCTATTTGGGTTAGGCCACTGATGTAAATACCTAAAACAGGATGTAATGGCTTTGTTTCAATTGCTTGGCCATCTATATACAGAGTTACAAAGTCTTCTGTTACTAAGAGACGAATTTGATGCCAGCCTTCATCAAACATTGTCTGAGAAAAATGAAGAAAACAGCATTGTTTAAAACAAAATGCCTTCAATTTAAATAACGATAAAACTGCACTTCAACAATTAAACTGCTGTTAATGGTTGAGATGATGAAGGCTGCAGGTTTTACATACAAATAATTCTAAACTATATAGGCAAATAAAGTATTGCCAAATCATACTGTAATTGAAAATATGACAACTGGTAATAATTAATCCTTATTTCAGAATTATTTTATAACTCACATAGGGGGTTTTTTGTTGGTTTTTTTTAGTCTTTGACTGTGAACAAGCTCAAACCTGTATTTGTTAAAAATATGCAGCCAGAAGCTTGTTTATCAGCAGTGGTATAATGTCTTAAACACCTCAGATCATCAATCATGGTGAAAAAAAATCATTACTTGTGATAAATTATCATAAATGTTTATTAAAGAAAAATGTTCTTTAAGAGTGTATTGACATTTATAGCATGTTTAGAGACAAACAGGTCTAAAAAAGCCATGAAAGTATTGTTCTTCATAATAGCAAGGCAAGCATGGAGAAACAAAAACAAACAAACAAACCATGAAAGTTGTGTTATCATGGTGAAGTTCACGGATACTTGGGACTGCATGAATAAGATAAATTTGTTTGCGCAGCTCCAAGAAATAGATAAATACAAACTGACCATTGACTTGAAACTGAATGTCCTAACAGTTTCTAGTAAGTCAAGTTTAACACAGCTTCTTTAAAAAAATTATTTCGCCTACTAATAATTATTAAAAGGTAGAGGAAATTTGGAAAGAAAAAGCAAAAATTCTCCATCCAGTAACAGAAGAATAAAACACCTCTCCCTAGAAAAAGCTTAGTAAAGACATATTCCTTGGATAGGAGTCCTTCCTTCACTGAGGATTTTTATTTAAAATTTCTTCAGCCTGATTTGGAGCAGGGATTTGAATGCAGGCCTCTGCTTCCCAGAAAAGTTGAACCCACTTGGCCATGAAGTGCTCCAGCAGCAAATCTTTCCCAGAGTTTGTCTGCTGAATTAGCCCTCTCTGATCACTTAAATAACAGTGAACACTTAAACAGTAACACTTAAATTCCCTGTGGCAGGAAGGGCAATTTCTGGGCTGCATGTATTCCTGCTAGAAATGCAAGAATAGGGTCATTCAGGCTCCATTCCTCTGTCTCTTCTGCAACGAAGAAAATCTTTCTTACAAGAGTGGAATACTTCACTGGTAATTACTGAAGAAATACTGAAAGACAACCTGTAGATTGTACTAGAAAACAATAAAACTGGTTTGCTCAAAGAGGGCAATAGTGAAATAAAGTGTACTTAAAAAAGTGTTCCAGCATGATGGTGACATACTCCTTACCTTTACATGAGGTGCAGCAAATGTAATAACTTGTGTGCCATTTATTAAACTTGTTGTAGTGAATGATAATGTTTTCTCTTCTCCATTAACAGTGACTGCTATCTGTGGTCTCTTATCTAGACTCAGGATTCTCCACAAATCCCATGTCTTTTTTACTTTAAATCTTTGAGTGGAAACAAACACATAAGATGGAGGGAGACCTTCTGGAAACACATTCCTAAATAAGGGGAAAGGGTGGAAAAAACAAGACGGTACATGAACATTCATATGAATCTTACAATAACTCCTTCTCATTTAAAAAAAAAAAAAAAAAAAAAAAAAATTCCTTATTGAATATAGAAGCATATCTATAAAATTCAATACCTTGTTAATTCTGAGAGGTCAACACGTGAGGTTACTTCATAAGCTTTTGCATTAGTGGTTGATATTTGAATTCTTTTTTTAACTTTTTTCTTCACACCTAATCCTACAAGAATATCAAATCCTTTTTCATCTCGAGCTGCCACTGGAATTCTTGTTGGACAAACGGATTCTGCAAAGTAATAAATGCAAGGAAAGTCCAAAATATGACTTAAAACTTCCAAGAAAAGTAGCCTCCCACCCAAATATTTTTTTATCTGCCTTTTAAGAAATAAAAAGAGAACTGAGAACTGTCAGTTAAATACAACATGAGAGAAGTGGTATGCAGGATCCTCAGGGACTTGAAGCAAGAATATTAAATTGTCATATTTTACTGCAATTACATTCAGATACTATTTTGAGTTGTCACTGAATGTAGTTAAAGAGTATTACAATATCTGGCTAATAAATATATTTAATTTCATTTCTAAAATTGCATGGTTTCAAAATTATATAAAATTATAGATGTTAATTTCCAAAATGCACTGAAAATTTGAATTCAGCATCCCTCCCAACTACAGAATCAGTTTGAAAATGGACAAAGTTAAAATTATCTCTTTCATTTTCATTTTATTTAACTCAAAATGGACTCTGAGCTGTTTTGTCTGTTACACTGAAATCTGCTTGAAGTTTTTCTCACTGGAAAAATAGTGTGTGATATATTTTCTGTGACAACCTAAGTTGCCTCAAACAAAAAAAAAAACAAACAAAAACAAACAAACAAAAAAAAAGTGATAGGACAGTGAAACTTGATACTAAAACAAACATTAGGGTAACAAATCAATAAAAATCAAGTTTTTTGTTTTATTAAAGTTATGCTACACTGTTTACAATAAATGTCATTATTCATTTCCCATTGTTTCTTCAGAAAAGCATCAGTTCATAGACAGGGAAGAGGTTAGGAATACATTCCAATGAAGGGGTGGAGAGTTCTATCTGCATCTGGACCAGCCATGGGCTGGAAAATTCCTGTCTTTGTGACAGGGAATTATCAGCTCAAAGGTCTAGACTGCCTTCTTTTCATAATATGAGCAACACTGAATGACCTCCCTTTTTACCCAACCCCAGGGCAGTCAGAAGCTACCCTGCTCTGGTGGGGGAGGCAGGATATATATGCTCCAAGAAAATTCTGCTAATTCTGTGCACAACCTGTTTGTCATGGGAAAGGACAATCATGGGGATTGTCACAGGTACTTGGGGCAGCAGTAAGAAGCCACATAAACTCCCCTTAGTTCTCTTTTCCTCCCCCAGCAAAATGACACCTGACTTCCAAATTAAAAATAAATTATCCATCTGCTCTACAAGAAAGAATTGCAAGAACTCTGCACACATTTTGGAAATTAAAATGTCTGCCTCCTCAATGCTTTCAAAAAAAAAAAAAGAAATACAAAGTCCAACAAAATTTTTCTTCTCATTCTTCTCAAAACACAGATTTAAGTCAACATACTTATGCTATTAAGTAAGAATAATAGTGCTTTTTTCCAGGTTTCTTCAAGTGTGCATTGTCATCATGGAACTATTTTATAAACTCATTTATTGCAAAGCTGGATAATGGTCATATCAAAATTAACAGATTACAGATAATCACATACATATACACTGACAAGTATAGGGTCTCCTATCAGTTAGAATATTACAAATTTGGTGTAAAATAAGAAACTAAAGGCATAAATAGGAATACTTTATATAAGAGGACCATTATTATGGATCAGGGCCAAAATAACTGATCCAAACCAATACCAGTGAACTAAATTAAGCATGTGTAAAGTTTCATACTGAGGAACTATTTTTCCTTTCCAGTGGCATATTGGTGAATGACATGAAAAATTCCCAGTCAGGTAGATCCTTTCTGGGTCTTCTGGATAATCTTCTGGCAGGACTATTTTGATAACTAACTGAGCCATTATACAGCATGCAGAAATCAGTGGCAAAATTAAGAGCTGTCTTCCATTGGAAATAGGGTTGTATTTCCAGTCCATAGTACCAGTCACTTCAACTCTCAAGCCTTTTCTGAGATCTTGTAAGTGTGAAATAACTTCATGACGTTAAATCCCAGCATCCAAGACAAAGCAACTTCTCTCTGCATCCTCCAGACAAACTTCTGAGGTCTGCACTGGGTTTTCTTTCTAAATGCATTCCTGAGACACAATTTTTTTTTCCATAGCATATTGATGGTACAGGAACATTTGACTTTCAGAATAAATAATAAATATTAAATATTCCTTAAAAATTTTGTTCAATTCTGGCTGACAGGTTCATGAAGTCTTTTTTCCCCTGATGTGCTCTAAAACAAATGCTAGAGTCCCCAAAAGGCACACTAGAGCCCACCACCTGCAAGCCTGTTCCTAAGAGCAATACTTGCTCCAACTACCACCAAACCTCAGCCTTCATTGTCCAGAAAGAAGATACTGTCCCTGTGGCCTTTCATCTATGTTCACTTCAGAATGGATTTTAAAACTCCATAGAGTATAAGCTAGCATTTTTTTAGACATTTACACAAAGACCATGAAGAGAGAATTGCAGAATTTTCGGGGAGTTTCATGTGGTTGATCACAGCCAAACCATTGCTGCTTGGTCCTCATGGAACTTCCTCTCCCTCAGTCAAAGTGAATCTTAAGAACATGATAACCAGTAAATAAATAAATCAACAAAATAATGCACAACCTAGCCATAAAAATTCCAGTTTATCAGTCTTGGAGTTCACCTGCTAAAGACATTGTGGTTAGAAATGAAGCTGCCAAGTGGCTTTGATTGCTCTGTGAGAGAAGCATCTAAATGCTAAAACAAGGGAAGTGCACGACATAAGGGAGACGAAGCAAAGGGTCAGTTCAAGTGAAAGAGTGAGTAGACTTTGTATAAATAGTCAACATTCACAGATTACTGCTGTAAATCATGTGAAAAACCACAGATTAATTTTAAAGGATACTAGTTAACTTGATGCTGAAAGCTGAAAATTCATCTTGATTAAATATAATGGCACTTCTTCTAAAATATTGTGCTCATTTAGTGTTTATTTAGAGGAATTTCTCCCTGCATGAAGTTCTATTAAAGAATTTAGTTCCACTTAGCTGATTTAATTTTTGGACTGACCACCTTACTACATCAGCCACAAGGAATTACTGTGATTTTCATTTAATGTAGCAAGAAATAAACACTAATATCCTCAACAAAAGTATCACCATATTTTTTCAGTGAAGTTGATACTCAAAGTGAGAGCAAACAAAATCTATTTTTCAGTCTTACTAAGTACAGAAACATGGTAAAACTGAAATAGGACTTGCATTAATTCTTGATAATAAAACATGTACAAAATTCCACTGACATACTGGAGTCTGAGTGATGCATTTTAGGAGCAATTTGCTATCTTTCTTATACATAAAAGAAAGCCATTGTTTTACAAAATTTCAGAAAACTCAACACAGTAATGCTGTTAGCATTCTAAAGCCAAAGAGTCACTTTACAATGTTGGTCTTGGCTAACTCTTCTATAAAATTCTTCTAAGAAACATCATAACTTCTTGCTACAACTCCAGACATCTACTCCACGCTCATGAGCCCCTGCCTGGAGTGCTGTGTCCAGCTCTGGGGCCACAACGTGAGGATGTGGACCTGCTGGAAAAAGTCCAGAGGAAGCCACAAAGTTAATGAGAAGGCTGGCACCTCTCTCTTGTGGAAGAAGGCTGAGAAAGTTGGGAGAAGCTGGAGTAGTTGGAGAAGAGAAGGGTGTGGGGAGACCTTAGGGCAACCTTCCAGTACCTAAAGGAGCCTTACAAGACAGCTGGAGAGGAACTTTTCTCAAGGGTGTGTAGTGACAGGACACAAACCACCATATCTTTCCCAATAGACCTCTTTTTTGACAGAGAAAATAATAATTTGCAAGGAATTTCCACAAACAAGATCAAAAAGAAAGAAGAGCATAGTAGAGAGTGTCAGGTCCTTTAGGTTACATTAATCATGTATTCTGCTTGTGAAATTAAAAAATATGTGTACAGAACTACATTTTGCACACCTAAAATATTTTATACTCACCTTCACAGAGTTTCTGTTTTATAACTTCTTTAATTCTTGATATTGCAATATAGTCTTCAACATAAAATACATAAGTTGATGAAGGTTTATTGGCAATAGCTTTAAGTTCATCCTCCTCAATTTCCGAGCCAACACCAATTGCAAACAAAGTGATCTTATTTTTCCTTGCTTCTGCTGCTACATCTTTGACTTCATCTTGAGACTTTCCATCAGTGAGAACAACTGCTATTTTTGTTAAAAATCGTGAAGATTTTGCAAAAAGATGGTCAAAGGCAAACTGAATAGCTCTTCCTGTTCGTGTATTTCCTCCCAGATAGTGTATGGATTCCATTTCCTTGATGAGGTTCTCAGCGGATTCATGAGTTCCAAGGGGAATTTCAAGTACAGGGTAATCACTGTACTGGACAACCCCAACTTGAATAAACTTTGGCCCTATGTCAAAATTTCTTGTAATATTGACAAGCCATCTTTTGATTATTTCAAAGTTTTCTGGGCCAACACTGTAAGAGCCGTCCAAGATAAAAACTAAATCTGCTGGAGCAGTTCTGCAACCTGAAAAAAAAATCAAATATTTTAATAACGCTTTCACTTTCTTCCTCCAAAGTAAATGCATTTCCTCTCAATTAGTGTTTATATTAGGATCTATATTGACAAACGCATTCCAGCTTAAAAAAAAAGTAGAGTTCATCAGGGCAAACTTGTGTAAGATTGTTTATGTAAGTTACAAAGACCCAACTTGGTACCTGCAAGCCACACCATTTTCTGGTTTTTACATCAGCACCAGAAACAACTATGAAAAATTCTGGAATTCAGTTCCTTAGCTGGCAATTGCACTCCATTCATAGAGGAATACATATTGGGTCTTTTCATATCTCATCTGCAGAGATGATAAACTTTTTTATCGTCTTTTTTCCTTTTTGTTAGCAAACCAAGCACACTGTGGAGGAAGGCCTGAATACTCCAAAATCCTTTTACAAATACAATTTAATTGACTTTGGACACTGGTACATGGCATTTACAGAACTAGTATTATACAATCCTGAGCCTCAATTGAATGCTGCTGGTAGCATATTCTGATTTTTACAGAAGAAGAGTATTCAGTGAATGTGCTCAACCTTCAGAATGTAGAATCACATAAGCATTTAATAACTACATAACTGCATGATGACTTAGGCATGGATTCAGCTCTCCTAGCTGTAGTCATAAACTCAGTTTTAGACTAAATTGCCAACCACAGGCCACGGACAGACACAAGCATTTCCATAGGAAAGTCCTGTCCATGCTACATGCCCATTCTCAGATGGAGGGAATAACTTTCTAAAGGAGGGAATCACCTTCCATTGACTGTGAAAGAAGTTGTGATAACTGGCACACAAGGTGCCAAGAACATGGTCAAAAGCAGGAGGAATTAATTTGATCTCATGGCACGTGAGGTCATGAGGCTTACTGTCCTTTTGTTTGCTGAAAGTCTGCAGCTCCACCCAGGAAGGAGAGCTTTGCCTTACCCTGAAATCTGCCTACAGACACTTCTGATCAAGACAAGATTTCACCTTCCTTGAAAGCAAGTGACCACAACCTGCTGGAGAAATGCTTTTGCAATGCAGGTGGTGGTGAAGAGAAAAGACGCTGGGAGAAGGAGCAAAGGGCACGCTGAGCGCATCGCTCAGTGGTCCAGGGATATGAATCACAGAGTAATTTCACTTGGGGGGGACTCATTATCATTAGACTCTGCTAAAAGCAGAGTATTTATTTTGATGGATACTCCTAGACCAGGTAGACTGGAAATAAAAAGTCCTTCTAAAGACCAAAAGAAATTTTATGGGCTTTGTTCTAAAATACTGAAAATTGCTGGATTGAGAGCAAAACTAGAGGAAAAAGATCTACCCTGCAAGTATCAGTGGCTAGAGGCAAATCTTCTACACTTTTTATTCAGTCACTTTGTCTTTAAGAAAGCTACTTTGCTTTAATGTTTTCTTTACTATAAAGCAGATTTAGAGTATAAAAATGATTTGGTGGGGTTTGAGATGCAAATTTTGAAGAATGTGCAAGAAGGTATGTCCCAGAACTGGAGGCAGCTGCCTCTCACAGAACCTTTATTCTTCCTTATTTAGTTTCTCACATAACAAGCTATTCAGAACATGACTTCTGAAGAAATGAAGATACAAATACTCAAGACTCAATTTTAAATCAAGACTGGAGCTTTACAGTTCCATCTGCATCCTTGACAAAAATTAAGACATTTCTTTCCAAGACACAAATAAAGACATTCCTTTCCTACTGAAGAAATAAGATATTTAAGCTATTTTTCATATATTATCAGATTTTCACCAGGAAAATTATATTGCAATAAAATCACCATCAACAGAAGGGTACATGTGAACACGAAATGGATACTAAAAATTTGAGGTGTGCTTTGAAGCTGCACTTATCTGAAATGCAAAAATTAAGACCTACTTGCTCTTGTTTCGCCATCTTCAGATGAGATACAATCATGAAGTAGCAGAACTAACAGCATCTGAAAAAATGTTATGATCTGTGCCATGTGTATTTTATTCTCAAGGTCTTGATACAAAACTAGATGGGGAAAAATGAAAAGAAAATACAGTGTTACTACATTACAAAAAAAATTCCAAGCTTCTGCAGTTTAACAACTGTGTTCAGAGGAACATCTCTGAATCAAATCTGTAAGACCAGATGTGGCTACCCTGCAATGAACCACTGACTCAAAAAGTGTCAGTCATGTAAGCCCAAAACTGAGATTCTAAACTCAAGAACGCTCACCAGCCTTTTTGCTGAAGCTCAGTTTTCACCAAGGTGCCTTTATACCCTTCTCCTGCTAGACACATTCACAGGTAGGTTATATTCCTAGTCACACTTGTCCAAGCACTATCCCACTCTGTAGCCATTATCAAAAGACATCACCAAAAGATCCAAAATATGGCAAGTGTTTATGTACCAGGTACTGATGGGGAGGTGCTCCTTCTGTCTCAGCCACACACCTGACTGCTTCAGGGAGTCTGGGACAATTCCCACTCCTCCACCCCAGGACTGAGACTGACACCAGCAGTCAGGATCTCAGCAAGCCCCAGCCTTTCCCCAGGAGAGCCAAGCCCTGGAGACAGCGTAGTGTAACATCCAAGATTACATCTTCAACTTTTGGGGTTTTTTTTCCCACTGTTTATGTCGCCTTTGCTATCATGATTTATGAAATATAACTCCCTGTCAAGCAAACGTGTAATTCTGGTCTCATATTGCTGTTGAAAATATTATTTGACTAATTTTAATTAAGAAATATTTATTCATTATGTTTATTGAAAAAAGTATCATAATGGTAAAATATACATTTTTTGAGTACTGTATTAGAGATCCATTAATCTGAAGACTGTGAAAGAAAGTATACTGAATCTCTTCTGTATTCTCTCCTTCAACGTAAAATGCAATTTTCAGGGTGAATTCATTTCACTGCAGAGCAGTCAACTTCCAGGAAATGCTACTCCCACCTAATGTAATTCCCCAAAGTTAATAAAGCAAAACCATAATTATTCTGTTATTAAATCTCTCCTTCAGATTACAGATAATTGCAAGGTAGAGCCATATTTTGTTATTCATATTACCTTGTGTCAGAATGGGTAAGAAATCAGACACACCTTGGTGTCTATGGGATAGGACGTAAGATGCACTTTTCCAGTTCTGCTACGCAAATACTGGGATACCACCTTCATTCAAACAGATTAAGTGGCAGTTTTATATTCCAGCTATTTGAAAAAGGATCTATTTTAAACCATGAAACTGTGTATAAGTATTAGGCTTGTAATACATGAAAAATATTACTGTAGTAGAGGTAGACAATTTACATAATTATTACATATTATATTACACATTACATAGATTACACATATTATTTGGTTTATTGGTGGTTTGTACAATTGATAATTTTAAAATCTCTTCCAGCCTTTTCCATGGCAAGTGTTTACTGTAGGGTTAAAACATGTCTCTTATGAGCCCAAATTGAGCAATATCAAAGAATAACATATGAAATTAAATCTCTGTCAGAATTTGAACAGCAGGTGACTGAAGGACAACTGCATGCTTTTAGAATAGCAGGAAAATGTCAGCCTACAACTGAAAAAAAAAAAACCAGATAGACAGTAGAGAGAGGTGATATATATATAAAAAAGCACAAGGCTAACCCTAAAAAACTATAAAATCCTTTTGATTCATGCCACCAACAACCAAAAAAACCAAAAAATTACAAGGAATCATTTTGAAAAAGAAGCTTGAACAAAATAGCACATTAACTAATTACAAAATAGAACATTAACTAAATTTTGGTGTTTGTCACCTCTGTGATTGTCTAAATGGCTACTCATGTGACACCCACAGAATTTATGTAAAAGAAAAATAGAAAACAGGCAACTTTGTGACTTCACTGCTATCAGTCTTCACTAAGAACTGAGTACAGGGCCAGCTGCCATAAATGCTGTAACTTTTTAATGAAATTAAAACAGCACACTAAATTAAAAAAAAATTAATTTAGCAACACACTGCCTTGAATGTGAACTGAACGTGCTCTGTGTCATGAGCCAGGTAGCTCAGGTCAGGTGCAGACACTGGGATCCTGCTCACTGGCACTGCTCTCCTTTCACCAACCCTGCAGGAACCACAAATGCCTTCCTTAAACTGCACCGGGCCCTTTCCTCTCTGCTCACCTTCAGCAAGCACTTACCCACTGGTGCCTGCAGGGGTGAGCCTCCCAGATCTGCAGGAATGATAGAGCTCCAGGAAAGAGGCAGATGCTCAGAAGAGGAAGGGGAAAGCAGGGGCCTGCAAGGAAGCTCTGCACCTCTAGGGAAGGAGCTGCTCCACAGAAACACTAATACTTCATTGTGGGAGAGGTACATGTGAAAGCAGCATTTACTGCTGGCTGTCCTGGGTACAGAGAGGCATCAGGAATGCTACAGCAGCCTTCAGTGTATGTCTTTAATATTGAAAAACATCACAGCAAGATTTCTTTTGGTGAAAAACGTGGTCCAACTTATACTTCTTAAAAGGAATCAGTAAAATAATTGTCAAAACACACTTATCTGATTCGCAGAACCAAACTGTACTCCCCTGACAGATCAACTTTTCCATTTGTGAGAATCCTCTATTTCATTTTCAACAAAGCCTCTACTTGAGAACTTAATTTTAAGTAGAAACCAAAATAAATATTTAGTAGGCCAAAATGGACCTATTAAGAGCAACCAAAATTAAAAGGATAAAGCCAGAGCTTAAACAACCAGATAATGAGGATTGCAATGCTCAATTTACTAGAAAGGAAATATATTATAGCACTGTATTTTTAATGGTCAAAAGAGATGCCAAACCAACAACGCCAGTGACCCAGCTGCTTTACCTTGTCAACACATTACTTATTGAACAAGCAACAAAAGGGCACTTGAAACTTACAGAAACACCACCCAGTCCAGGAATGAATATTTTAAATAAAACTTCTGCTCTCTGTCTTTTTCCAAATTATCCCTAGTGATTAGTTTGTGGTTTTACCAAACGTAACCAGGAAAACACACAGAATTGCTTTCCCACTTCTCCGTTATACCAAACCATTTCTAATATATGGAAGTTGATGTAGGAGAAATTCATACAGGGTTACTAAATATATACACAGATGTTGCATCCAGCTCAAGTAAAGGGTGGCAGACTGAGAGAGTATTAGTGGAGAAATAGCACATGTGTTACTGTATTTTTCAAGGCATCCTCCTAGCTGTTTACTTTTTCCACTTTAAAAGGGAGAGAGCCCTACAACCAGCCCCAGGCTTTGTAACTCTGGTGATATATAGGGTGGCAGGAGCAAACCTTTGGCTATCTCCCAGCTCCACCAAATTGTTTAAATTAAAGCCACAAGATTTAATGAGGTATTAACTGAGACAGGATACTGGGCTGGGTGGACCTTTAGTGTGACTCATTATGACCATTCTTTCCACTGTATGCTTTTTATCTTGGTATTTTATAAGCCAGTTTGATAGCAAAAGGGATGTTAGAGTGAATGGAAACAGGCCTCTAAGGAAAACAGCCTATCTCAGACAGAGGGAAAACAAACAGCTTATGTAAAGGCTTCCTCTCTGAGCTCCCAAAATGAGGGGCTGTAGAGCACACACAATATTTCTTGTGATTTGCATCAAGACTCAGACAAATTTCTCTGCATCTCAGAGTACACAAAAGGTAAGGTCCTAGAAGTGCTACTAAACACCAAACTCTTGAACCAATGGGGTAGTGGTGTAAGACCCTGTTCTCCAGAGTAGAGATCACAAAGTATTATTTCTGTCTTAATCAAAGGCAGGAGAGAAAGGTGGCACAATAAAACCTGGCTGCATCAGCTCATACTCTATGAGGGCATGGTCAGAGATAGGTGATAGCATTCCCCATGCACATTCACTGTTTGTTGTGCACAGGAGGAAAACTCAATGAAGTTTGGAAACAGGTGACAGCAAGTCACCCCCATGCTGTCATTTTAGGCAGCCTTAACCAATTGGACAATTCCTGCAACTTATTTATTGCTTTCTTCTGGGCTGTGCAATTTTGCTGTGCAGCAGCATTTGCACCAACAGGGCCACTGAACTCTGCTGACCAGGAAGGGAATGGAACTCAGATTTCCTATACAGTGGAAATGTTGTACAGCCATTACTGAAACCAACAGCCTCTGCTTGATTTTCAAATTCAAGGCTGTACAGATGTTGCAGATGGCAAAGGCATGCAATTCCCAGAACAGCTTTGCTGCACAGAAGTGCACAAAGGTTCAAATGACATCTCCTCTGCATGCACAGCAGAATCATTTCACATCCAATTGAAGTTTTCAGTAAAAAATTTATGCATCTAAGCAGGTTAGGTAGTATTTCCACCTTGCATTTATAATGCCTAAAAGCAGCACCTTCTGCATCTCAAAGGGCAGTTTACTGATGCAGTCTTTCCATAGCAATTTTTCCAGTGCCCAGAAAAATCTACAATTGTATTCTTTCCACGAATACTCTCTGAGGAATCTTTCCATTTAGAGCAATTTGGAATCTTATAGAACTGTATTTTTCAAGGCATCCTCATAGCTGCCTATATCAAAAATATTTGCTCTTCAGTGCAGTTTTGTCACTATTCAAATTCATAGAGAGAGATTTCTTTTCTCTGAAAACCCTGGCTGCTTTGCTGCATGAAGATTTCTTGCTGAAGAACTACACTGAAAGGAAGAGTTTTTTCCCTCCTTCTTCCCACTGCAGTTACTGCCTGAGAAGAAAGTCAGGAAGGGTATGGTTTTAACCTTTTCCAGCATTCTGAGAAATAACCAGACTAAAGGTTATATGTATTAGCTAGCTTTCCAAGTATAAGTTAACACTTCTCTCATATTGCATCACTGCATAAACCTCTCATAATTCAACTAGAAATCATTAAGTTTGGCATACAAAGGGACAAGCATGAAGGCATTACAACAATAATGACTGAAAGGACATACAAGAGATTCTTTGCATTTTCAAAATTTATGCAATACTACAGGAACTCAGCAGCAAGAAAAGGGAACCTTGAAAATCCTGATTAATATGCATTAAGTAATGTGGAAAAGTAATGCAATATTTCATCACCATCTTTTTATATTTGCTCCCTCCATTTTCAGAATTAATAGAATTTGCAAATAAAATGTTAGGGCAATTTACATTTAACTATTTATTTCTATCTCTACCTAATACTACCAGTCCTATTAATTCAAAAAGTCTGTGAGCCTATTCTAAGTCAGTTTCTTTCATCAAGTAATTTATCTGAATCTGTATTTCCCCTTGGATTTCAGTGCCATTCTGCATTCATGTTTTCCACATATTGTTCCTATTCATTTGTTTTTCTTGGTGGGCACAACTGATGAGTTATACTTGCAAACATTTAAAATAACAGCATTTCCTGGGAAGGGTGAGGCTGTAAAGATAGAATTAATTTAGGCTTGGTTTACACATACATAGATGTACATAAATGCAAGGTTGCCTATAAATAGATAAAATCTCCAAAAGTGCCAAGTACATCAGTATCCCTCATACCATTTCTTTCTATTTCTATGTTGGAACAAAAGATTTTGGCATAATCAGCAGTATAACTACATTCATGCCAGGAGTTTCCTACAACATTAAATATATGATTAAGGATGTGGTTTTATTAAGAGGGGTCAAGAAAGAAAATTATGTGTTCAAGTTACACATATTATGAGTTTTCTTTGTGTTTTTTAATAGTAAGTATTACTAAAACAAGGATAAAAAGCTGTTATAAAATGGTTCAATTCTGGCTAATTCTTAGCTGTACTAAGTATATATATGAATACATGGCAATATAAAGTACACATAGTGCACAGCTTCAGATATTTTATTTCCTAACCCTGAAATCAAGCAGAAAGCAATGCCTGGACTACCTCGAAAAGAAAAGCCCACTGCTTGGGCCACCTGACCCATTTCCACTACCTTTACTATCTTTCTGAAAGATAGTAACAGCAAGCAACAGCAAGCCAGGTTAAGAGGTGTAGTTTTGTTTGCTTTCCCTCTACAAATCTAAAGCCTACCTGGCAGACAGACTAAAAAAACAGTGATGTCCTAATGGAGCTGGAGAAACACATGGAAAATTGAGAAGGGATGCAGACAAAGACCTCTTGCTCAAGTCCACAGCTGCAGCAGTGAGAGCTGTGCAGAGTTAATGGCAAAGAAACTGAATTAGCTGAAGATGAATGCCCAAGCATGTGAGGAATATGAATGAATATTGACAACCTCAGAGAAACACTAACATCACATCTCATCTGCATTTTCAGAAATCAGTCTCACCTGCCTCTGCACATACATCTGTTGTCCCTCAAGTACATATTAGCATGGTCTGTTTTGCTGTTCAAATGTTATTTTCTATTTCTCCCTCAAAACCCAGTAAAGGCAGTAACTACTACTTCAAGATGATGTTTTATATTTCAATTATTTGTGCCACAGATACAATTTAAGTCTCTCATTAAAAATAGTTGCCTCAACAGTCAAGAGAGGACTGCCAAATCCACTGACAAAGCAAACCACTTCAATCTTCATTCCAGAGGGCATTTTAGGGATAGGTAAGAAAAAAGTTCAGTGGACCAGTAGTTTAAATGCAATAATTCTCCAATGTGATTAAAATTCCTATTATTAGAGGTATTCAATACAAAGAAAACAAACTCACAGGAATTAGTACTACGTGCTAAGATTACACTTCATATTTGTATCTTTGATATATGTATGATGTATAAAGTATTATGCAAATTATATAAAGGTGCAGAGAGGATTAAAGAATTTATCATCTTTTCAGCAGATTTTGAAAATAAGGTTTTGTATCAATTTTATAAAGGCTTTATACCAAGTTCCATGCTATACATTGAAGACTAAAGCAAGCAGTTGATATATATTATAACCCAAGTAAGACTGTACATATTTTTGAAAGCAAATAATCCTCTTAAATGAGATGGGCTGACTGTTTATTTTTCATATGATTCAATAAAGCACACAAACCCACATGTTCCTCCAGTCTACAGCAGAGACAGTTTGGATTCCTGCTCCAACATCTGAGGTCACAGAAGACTTGTATTTTTAAATCCAATTTATTCTGGCACTTTGTACTTTGTTGGATTTATTCCCACTCCAAGAGGATGCTGTGCCAGGATCTGGCAATTAGTTATTATGGGTTAAAGAAAAAGGAGGCTCACCACAGCATTTGAGCTACTGATACACAACTGACTGGGAAACAATATTGGATGGGCAACTTAAGGAAGTAACCACACTTGGCAGCTCAGATTTCTGGCTGCAACAAAAGAATTTGAAGTCTCCCTGTAAACCATGATTTAATCCTGTCTGTGAAAAGCCTGTGTTGTTACTTCTCCCTTATCAAGCATCTTGAGATTCCACAGAACTTTCTCTCCTTGGATGGACCCAAGAAAAACAAACCAGCTAATGAATAGGATAAAAATCTGACACTCAAATGGTACAGTTGAAATTAACCTTGCATATGATAATAGGAGCCTACATAAGAAATGTTTCAACAAACTCCTACAGGAAATCTCAGCATTCAAATTTTGACTGCACACATGTATAAGTATCTACGTTACCAAACAGGGAAAGCGAAAAAATTATTAATAGAAATTACTACCTTGTGCAATAGTTTGGGAGAACATTTTGTTTGCACTAAGGTATTTAGAGTTCAATTGGGCCAGTGACAAGAGAAACAATCACTGCAGCAAATAATGAAATAACTAGAAATTACATAAAGTAATTATATATAATTACATGAAATTACATATCATTTAGCAGTGAAACCACTATAGAAATCAGTTTAAGTCTAAGAGAAAAGTACAACAATCTCTAACAATGAGTGTTGATAAAAAGAGTCATAAAGGCAACGTGAAAATGGAATCAATCCAAGTAAGAACTTCTAACGCAATTAACAGACTACATTTGGATCACTCCTGTTTGACAAGAGATACAGGGAAATCCTCATCAGTTACTGCTGTGGTCTCAAAGTCCTCAGAAAAGCCAGGCAGTTGAGGACCTAAACATTGTCAGTGCTACCAGATTCAACTAAGTTGTCATATGTGAGACACACATTTCTGCTAATAGCTCCTCACCCACTTCTTTCTTTTCCCATTACATTTATTTTCTTTTCATCTTTTTATTTTAGTTCTCCGCTTTTAAAAAGGGAGGGTAGGGTTGGCTTAGCTAAGATGTTATTTGCGGTGTGATGACTGCAACATTTGCCATGAAAACAAGAGATGCAGTGAGAAATACACAAGAGGGGGTTTAAAATAAATTTACTGTGTAAAGGAAAGAATAAGTCTGCGGGCTTTGCTTGCCTTCTGCAAGTAAGGACCAGAATCAGAAATAGAATTCTATTTTTCAGTCTTATCTTTTTCTTCTATTCCTTTCTCCTATTCCCCCTCCAAACAGTTTTGGATTCCAGCAGCAAACCCACAAGTGTAATTCACTGACTTTTTCCACAAGTTATACTTAATGCTATTATTTGTTTTAGTATAAGTAATGTCAAAGGCTGGAGAGGATAAGAATAATGCCATGGATGCCTGCTTTAGCCAAAGGCATCAAAATTTTATTTGAAAGCCTAATGCTTTGCAATTCTTTAACTGTCCTCTCTCTTTTTCCCATAATTTCTGGAAAAAAATTCAATTAAAAGCAAATCAGAATAATCTTTTAAAAAAACACATAGCCACACGAAAGGATGATTAAACTATCTGTTCAAGCTTCAAAACATAATGTCATTGTTTTACACCATGGAATGAATAGATGTTTATTCATTTAATGCAGTACCTAAAGCTATATAGAAAGGTATCATGAAGTAGACTGCCCTCTAAAGCATTAGATTATATGCTAGTGTTTTAACAATATACAAACTCACTAACATCAAACCAAGAAGAATCATATAAGATGAATAGATAAAAAGGACTTCTAGGTTTCCCAATTCTACTGTTTTTAAATTATAGGGTTCTTTTTACTTAGTCCTGTTTTCACTAAAAATGTTGACAATTCACTCAAAGGAGGCTGTGATGGCTGAAGGAATGGATATAGTAGAAATTCTAGAGGAATTTAGGACCTGAAGTAGTAACATTTTGAAAGAATTACAGTTTATTCAGTGAAGCTAAATCAAATCCTTAAGATTTTAAACAGTTTTTTGAGGGAAGAAAAAAGAACTTTAGCACATGCATACTCAAAGGGGAAAACAAACATTTGCTGTTTCAAGTATATCCAAAATTTGGTACTTTGAGAAATACTCATATTTCCAGAAAAGTATGATCCCAAGCAAAAATTAAAACCATGCAGAACTTCCACACCCAGCTGCTTTACACCTGCAAAAAGACAAAAGATATTCCAGCAAGCAATCCAGCTCACTTTCTTTGAACTGTGATGACTCTTACAGCCTATTATATGTAGACAATTATTTCTATTACTTTTATAAAGTATAAAATTTCTAGCCCTACCACACAGTTTCATTCACTCCACCAAGCAACTAAGGACAAAGTAGCTGCCAAGTTGAGCAACGAATAAAGGGATAAGCTGCATCAAGAAGGATTTGCAAAGATGCAGGATGGGCAGCAGTCCTGCACTATACAACCCTTGTCTCTGAGCATTCCTCCCGTAGAAGATTCTTGTGTATTTCTCTGCTTTCACCTTAACAAAGATAAAAAACATTAAGAAAAAATATGAAGCAAGCCAGCAGACATCATACAAAGTTCTCCCTGGATGTTGTAAATCACTTTCTCACATATAAAAAACACCAATATTTCCCAATGTCCCAGGCAGGCATCTCAACAGGGAGCTGTTTTTTATTTCAGCATGCTTGTTAATTAAGATCCCAGATTAATTCCCTATTTCTACTTAAAAGCCTTGCATTTCTGTGGGATGACCACAGTTAGAGGCCAGGTGCCCACCAAAGCTGCTCTATCACTCCCTACCCCAGCTAGAAGGAAGAAAAAAAAATATAACAAAGGGTTGACATGAGGTCAGGGGGAGATCACTACCAGTTACCATCACAGTCAAGACTCTACTAGGGGAAATATTATTTTAATTTATCACCAATCAAATCAAAGTAGGATCACAAGAAATAAAAGCATATCTTAAAAACACCTTCCTCACAGCCCTTCCTTCTTTCCAGCCTCAACTTCAGTCACAAAATTCCTTCTCCCAGCAGCACAGGGGGATAGGGAATGGGGGCTGCAATCAGTTCATCACATATTTTCTCTGTTGCTCTTCAGGGGAAGACTCCCATGCTCTGGCAGGGGTCCCTCCCATGGGATACAGTGTTCCACAAACTCCTCCAAGATTAGTCCTTTGCAGGTGCTGAAATTCTTCATGAACTGCTCCAGTGTGGGGTCACAAGTCCTGCCAGGAGCTTGCCCAGCACAGCCTTCCCATGGGGTCACAGACTTCTTCAGGCACCCACCTGCTCCAGTGTGGGGTCCTCCAGAAGGGTGATCTCTGCACCCCCATGCTCCATGGGCTGCAGGGGCACAGCTGCCTCACCATGGTTTTTGCCATGGGCTACAAGGGAATCTCTGCTCTGGCACCTGGAGCACCTCGTGCCCCTCCTGCACTGACCCTGGTGTCTGCAGAGCTGCTCCTCTCACATGTGCTCACTCCTCTCTCTGGCTGCAGTTGCCATTGCACAGATTTTTTCCTTCTTCTTAACTAAATTATCCCCGAGGCACTACGACCATCAGTGATGGGCTCAGCCTTGTCCAGCAACTGCAGACCCATGTTGGAGCCAGCCAGCCTTGAGCCTGTAGACACAGGAGAAGCTTCTGGCAGCTTCTCAGAGAAGCCACCAAGGAACCCCCACCAATATCAAAACCTGGCCATGCAAACCCAATACAACTTCACACACCCAAAAAAAAAAATATTGCTGAAGTAACCTACATAGAATAAACTGATGAAAATTATTATTCTGGATGATCTATGAAGTACTGCTTTTTTTAGATATCCCTCAGTGTCTGCTAGTAAACCTGTTTCTATTATTTAAAGAATAGCCTTTAAGAAAGTAATTTAGCTCCTTGTGGGGGTGTCAGCACTGCTACAGGTCACTGAGAGAGAACCTAGAGGAAGGCCAGATGTCTGAAGGACTCTGGAGAACTCTTGGGGTATAGGCAGTGAGGGTGCAGAAGCTGCCTGCAGTCCTGGTCAGTCCTGTCTTGGGGCTGAGGGCGTCTAAGTGGGAGTGCAACCCTAAATCTCCAGGATCTTGTGAGGAGAACTACCTTTAAGGCTGAGAATTGTTTGGTTTTACAATAACAACAGACAGGGACATGCAAGTTTCTTCTTCACTTGGAAGTTCTTCGAAATCTCAACGTTCAAAACTGCAGGAAATAATTTCTCTCCCATTGCAGGCAATTCCCTACAAGCTGGCGCTGCAAGGATGGAGTGGGGGTGGAAGGCTGCATCCTGTTCCATCTTGCCAGTTTACTCATGGGAAGAAGGCAAATTCCTTCCTCCCACTCTACATCTATGAAGAAATCTTCAACATATGGGTTAGAGAGTCATCAGCCCCCAGGCCATGAGACTTGCTACTATACTCAGCAGAGATCCCAAACAGTCATAAGCACTCATCACCCACACATCTCTTAGGTTCCCACCAGGGAAAAGAAATAAATCAGGCACTTTTCTCCCTCTTTGGAGCACCAGTTAAATATTATTTACCAGAAGACCTACCACAGACTATTCTGAGAGATTACATATTTTATTATACAGGTTATATATTATAACCCATACAGTAAACAGGCAAAAACTTTCCCTTGAGGGCATGGTTTAATGGTCAACATAGTAATGGTGCTGGGTTGGCAGCTGGACTTGATGTTCTTAAAGGCTTTTTCCAGCCTTAAGAATTTCATTATTCTATTCTGTCTCCTTCATGCCGTTCCACTTGCAACTTTCCTGTTCAAGAGGACAGTGTAAACAGTTCTGCTTTTTGCTTTTTGACATGAAAGGTCCAAGAATTTCTTAATAATTCAAGAGTG
Organism: Dicaeum eximium; assembly: GCA_013396995.1. Lineage (NCBI taxonomy): Eukaryota > Metazoa > Chordata > Aves > Passeriformes > Dicaeidae > Dicaeum > Dicaeum eximium. Next base: position 40,684 of record VWZP01000846.1, read on the forward strand.
TCACAATTCTTAATCAGCCAACTTGACCTAAATTAGCCACTGGTGAATTAAATGGCCAGTAGAGGTTAGAGCATTAAGGGAACATTTTTTCTTTCAAAAACACAGATTAATTTTTCTGAAGTAGTTCCCGTATCTCAAAATATACAAGACATGACCAACTTATTTTCCATAGAGTCCATTAAGAAGTGTCACCAATGTAGTTTGAAAAAGGATGAATAGAGCACATGGCACACTTACTAGGACCTATGGCAAGCTGCTTACCCAGTATATTGATGGTAACAGACAGGCCTGAACCTATAGGTTGTGCTTTCTTGCATAACCAGGTGTACAACTTGGCTTTCAGAGGAATACCACAAATTTTAAAAAAAAATTATCATAAGTTTTAATACAAAGTTTAAAAAAATAGTGAAAGGAATACAACTTTATTTGTGCCAGAAATTTGACATTTCAAGAGATGCCAAATGCATTTTTAGACATATTCCAGAGCTATACAACTTGAGATGAGCTTTTTTTTTAATATCAAATTCATACTCTTAGAAAAGTGGTAGATTTCAGGTTGGTTTCTTTGTTTAAAAAGATTAATTTATATACAAGAGGAAGCACATCTTGAGCACCACTTTCAGAGCAAACACTTGTAGTGTTTCTAGGGTTTATTGTGGCACTTGAAGCTAAGGATTACACAGTAGGACAAAAGCACTATGCAGGCTTAGTGACCTCGTATAAAGAAGGCTTATGGAGATAAATGCATGAGTTAAATGTTAATTTGTATTTCCTACAGTAAATGAAAATCCAGGGTTTAACAGCGTTACCAGCACAGAGACTTCAGGCCATGGAGTTCTGCAGCCTGCCTTTTGGGAGTGATCCTTTTCAATCATATCCAATTCTCAACTGTCTGCCAACAGTCCCAAGAGTCTGACTGTTTTTTGTCAGAACACAAAAGATGCTGGAGGTAATAACAGCACATTTTTACATTTTTTCTCCAGTTAATTTACAAGTACTAGTTACAAAGCAGTTAGTTACAAAATGAGGTGCTGCTGCTTCTTGTTGTGGTACAACCCAAATCCAGAGATTCATCAGTGCCTGTATTTATGCTATGGGGAACCAACTTAAAGTAACTTGGTTTATAATTTTTCACCATGAGATTCATAATCATTTTTAGAGTGTTATTAGAAAATATCTATTCGCTTTCAAATTGTGGGATTGATAAACTGTTGAAAATATAGCCAGACTGAAGCATGAATAACTACTTAATACACATGGAAAAAAATAAAGATAAAAAAGTTATATACCCACCTTATCCAACATCTAGCAATAAATAATTTATGCTAGACAGCACACACAAAAAGAAATCAACATGGATCCATATGAAGAGTTTCTAAACATGGCCCCTTTTATATGATGTTCCTCAACAATAAAGTTTGCTTTGCAGAAAAAATGTTAGTAGACTTAATTAACATGAATTTTAAAAAGGTTCAAAAATGCAATAAAGCTTTATTTGTACATTTAGGTCCTATAGTAAGGTAAGAGGTAAGAACACAGTATGACCAAGAGGTGTTGAAATCTCTGTACCAGAGGGGAATCTCGTGGTGATGAGGGTAGTCTGGAGTTAGGATCAGCCCCTGCCACATGCCATGGCTGTCAGTGCTCCAGAGCAGCACTGAGGGACAGAGACACTTCTCCAGTCCTGCTCAGAGACATCCTGAAGAGGAAAATCCTAAAGAAGCTGTTAAGTGTGCTATTGGCTACAAGCCAATAATTATGTTACAGTAAAAGAAACAAAAATTATAGAGAATTTTTTTACAGAATTTAATACTAAGGGAGAGATTAACAAATTCAGTTTTAATAAAGTATGTTATTGTTGACATTCTGTGCTGAAGGATAAAAAATATGTAAACTTTAACACAGATGTGTAAAAATAAATGTAGCATTTACCTGCAAGTTGTAAAACTAACATCTGTGAGTTTAGACAAAACCAATTATTGTACAGTGTGACTTCTTCAACTTAAAATGACTGCATAGACTGCACTTTCCACTCAAAAAAAAAAAAAAAAAAANAATTTAATACTAAGGGAGAGATTAACAAATTCAGTTTTAATAAAGTATGTTATTGTTGACATTCTGCACCTGGACTGTAATTTGTTGTGCTAAGGCCTAAATAAACAAAACATTGTCTGTACAACTGGGCCTGCAAACAAAACAGATCAGGAAGTCATCAAAATAAATAAGCATGTACCTTGACTCGTATTAACTTGAAACTTTAAATACCAGCTATTCTATTTCCAATTACAGAATTATATGAAATGCTCAAACCTCCACCAAATATTGCCTTTCATGTAAAAGAAACAAAAATAAGTATTCTTTGAAATACTATTCCTCCAATTTTTATAATATGTTTACAAAATACAAAACTACTGAAATATTGAATCCTATCAGAATGCTAACTTAATTCATTCAGGGTAATTTTATAGAAGTTAGATTTGCAGCTGCAAAAATTTGCAGGTACTTTAAGACCTCAGCAACTAGGTAAGTGATGTGTGAATTCTAGATCATCCACACAATAGGCTAAATAATTTCATGTGGTTATTTACAATCTCATTTTGTATAATGGTCATCTCCTTAAAAAAAAAAAGTATTTTTGGAGGAATCTTTGGTATAGTATCAAGATCCAAAGATGGTGTGTATAGTATCATATACTGTTCTCTTAAACTACAAGAAATAGATCCACTCTTACTAAAATGGATTTTCCTGTCTCTGAGCCTTATTTCAAAATGTGTGATTACACTCTTGATTCTTATTTGGGCTGTATAATTCATGAGAATTCACACAATTTAGCTTTAATTTAGCCATAAGAACAAGCAACTCTATCATAATACATAAGCATTGCTTTATATTTTAGCTCTTTAAAATCAAATACTGTCATGTATATTTTGGAATTATCTTGTTGAAGACGAATTCTATCTATGTCCATGATAACTGGTTCTCAGATAGTATTAAAGGAGAAAAAAAGTGCATATACAACTACAGAAAGCCAGTTTCTTTTCAGTCAAATTATTAGGCTTCCATGAAAACAAAAATAGATTGAAAATATCAACTAGTGAAAAAGGTGTAAGCAATAAAACCTAGAAAATAACTACTTCAGGAAAAAAGTATGAAAATGTCTGTGTCACAAAAAGACATAGGACTATTTAATAACAATTGTTGTAATAATTATTGATATTTTCCACTCTATCAAAATGTTCTCATCATCTTGACCAATTCATTTTCAGGAGAGAAAGCTCCTTTCCCGTTTATTCAAATAAGAAAACAGGTTAATGATTTAAAGTGATTACATATTTACTTCAGGTGTCAATCATCAGTGCCTGAGTTCTATTCTAGTATTAATGTAGCAGAGTTTTCAGACTTAAATCACCATGTAACAGAATTTTCATAGCTCTTTGATTTCTGAGGGAGATTTCATTGCCTGCACTTGCCCAATAAGCATCCTGTAAGTAATTCTGCAGGAGCAGGAGACATGTATTACCCGATCTATTTAAAAATCACATACAGTGACCATGAAATAAATCCAAAACTGCACACGGTCAAGTGTTGAAAAATACAGAAAACCAGGTCTCCTTCAAAGGAAATGCTCTGTATTGGACAGCTCCAGGATGGTTTTGTTGAATGCCTTTTCCTTGCTACTGAGAGGTACCATCAAACCATGAACTACTGATAACTACAGTGAGTACTTAGTAGGTATACTTATGCATGCAACAGAGAAGAAATTCTCCTTTGCTAGAAACACCTCTTCTGAGGGCAAATACCTTATTTAAATCCAGATCAGAAAAGAAAACAACAGATAAAATAAATGGAATGTATTTGCTCTTTAGGAAATAAAAATTAATCTTTTTTCTTGGTACTGCTTAGCTTCCTCGAAAACAACTATGTGCTTCTGAAAATTAGGTGCAGCTGTCCTCTCTTTTGAGCTCCTTAACAAAATCCTCTGCGTTCCGGCTTCCCTCCCCTTTTTGGCAAAACTTGTCAATGTTCATTTCAGCCCAGCCATGAGCACGCCATGGCCATGTGGGCCCCTTTGCTCAGCAAATGGACTTAATCACAGGGGCATACAATTGCATTCCTTTCTCCTCATTGAAAATTCACCAGGGAATAACAAACATAAACCTCCATTGTCTAGGACCTTTAAAAAGAATTTGCTGTTATTCCTATTCAGCAAATCTTCCTCCCCTTCCCTACCCCTTATTCTTTTCCATGGTAGTAAAACAGCAAAAATCTCCCTTATCATTTTATCTTCTATTGTACTGAAAGAGCATATTTTTCACAGTTTAATATATTGCCAGCATTTAGATACATTTTCTCATCAGTGATTTCTCATGGCTGGTGTCATTCTACATAGAACCTGAAGAATTTTCAATTTTACTTTTCAGGGATAGGAAAAAGTGCCTCCAGATCTCCTAATTGCCATTATTTCCCCATTTTTCTTTCTCTCTTAACTTCCAGACAGAGCTATTCAAAAAGCTATTTAACTTATTTGGTTGGTTTGCTTAGGCTTGCCATTTGATGCTCACTTTCTCTGCAAATGACAGTTTCTGAAAGACAAAGAGAACTTCTTTTCAGTAGGTAAGAATTTCTTTTCAGTAGGAAAGGTAATTAGGGAGGTTGTCTTTAAAAATTCCCCTCCACATATTAACACTTTTATTATTATATTTCCACACAGAGTTTCACTTAAGTTGCTGTGAAGGGCTGCGTCATAACTCCCATGTTCTTGGCTGTACTTTTCCACACTGTTCTGTCCCATGAGTTGACAGAGAATGTCATGGTATATCTTAAAAGTTCTCTCACTTTCACCCACCCAGTTCTGCTCTCTCCTAATGGAAACTTCTTAAGCAAAGTGTGATAGCTAGGCAGATACCATTCCACTTGGGAAAAGAAGGCACATAGCTTCTTACCAAGACACTGACATTCAGTTCAGCCTGTATTTTTCCAGGAGTGATCTGCTTTACCCTTTACACTCCTGTGCTTTCAAGCCCAAGATTTTAAGAACTGAAGACTCCCATGCCCACTTTCTGGAGGGTAATTAAACCTCTGATAAAATGTAAGTCCAGCATTATGTAACTTTCCCCTGGGTTTTTGTCTTGGCATGAAGTCTGATCTCAGAACCACTTCCCAAAGAAGCTTTTTTGAAACATTTCCCACAACTGAGAAAGGAGTGAATTCACAATACTAACAGTTCTGCATGGTCCATTTCCACTTCTTCTATCAAGCCATGTCCTACATAATTCACCCACCCTGTAAGCATTGCACAGATGTGTCTGCCTCCTCTTCTCCACACAGGACACTGCAGCTATGCTTATGCTGTTTATTTTCTCTCCTGCCTTTTTAATCAGCTAGGAATATTATTCTATCTTTTCTATGTGCAACAAGGAAAGGGGAAACAGTAGAAAACCAGGGTCAGATCCCAAGTGCAAGTAAGGAGGAACATACTGATCTGGTCAAGGAAGGTTGCAACTAAAGAGGTTTAAACAGCCTTGCTAAGATTTGTCTAATGAAGTCTCTTGGGGCCACAGCTCCAAGAGAGCCCCCCAGAGTATCCCAGGTGGTTAAAAGACTAAGAAAAAAAATAATACATTTGAGGACACTGAGGGCAGTACTTTTCTAATTGCACCTACAATTTGAGCCTTCTCAGTGTCTAATATCAGGAAAAGAATTACGTACCACTTCATGCATCTTCCCTCAAACGTATGCCTTACACTGACGGCCTAGAAAGCCCCTCATGCTTGCTGGCAGCTCCTCTGCTAGTCTGGCAAAAGTCCACACACTTTAGTGAAGCAGGGGTTATACCACAAAATTTAAACTGACCTCAATAATCTGATGCTTTCATGTATTGTACAACTTTTATATAACACAACTATGCAAATTTATCTAGACCTCTAGATACATGATCCTGGAAACACTTGTGGAATTAGGGAACTCATACGGGGGTGGGAATTGGAATTACCTACTGAGACCAAAAGAAGCACGAGATACTTTTGACAAGACTTCCCAAGTGTCTATTAAAGGCTATGCCTAGATGTACTCCTGCTGTTATACCAGCTGCAGCACTCTTCATTTATTTGTCTTCAAGTCACCTTAATTGGGCTCATTTTTATATGCTGAAACAGCTCTGACTAAAAAGAAAACTTTTGGAAACCATTAACTTTACTTAATGAAGAAAGTACAGATTGTTATAACATATTTTGGAAAATACAAGCTGGCATGCTTTAAAAATTGTTGGCTTAATTTCAAACTAGAGCTCAGAGCTTGTTTTTTCTTTCCTCCATTTTCTGTCAATGTAGGATAAAAATGAGTTCAGGCAAGTTAGGACATGTTTTATCATCACCATGGCTCTGAAGATTTACACAAAATGGAAAATAACTTTCAATTTGGATAATGCAAATCAATACTGTATATTTGGTAAACTGGATTAAATACAAAAAAATACAGAGATTTGGGTAGAGTAAGCAGTCTTCAAAATATACAAAATTGTTTTGAGCTAATCAAATGGCACTGTTAATGTACACTCCAACCACAGAAGATGGGGCACTCTTCATTCCAACAACTCAATTTCTCCCTTTCAAAGACAGCTTGGGTAAAGACACTTTTCTAGCATACTCAACAGATAAATATATTTTTAAATATCCTACAAGTTTTATCATACAGCACATATACAGCTGTGTATATTCCACATTCAAAGCCCTCCCAGATAAGATTAACTTCCTAATTAAAACATTAAAAAACCCAATGATCACTCTTCATTCAACATCTTTTACACCCACAAACCTGCACACTTGTAAGCAAGTAGTCCACTTCTGCAGCAGATTTTACCTATGCTAAAGAAGATGGGAATGGCAGAGCTACATCCTGAACTGCTGATGAGCACCTATTTACACAGTACTCCACCACAATGGCTGAGGACAGAGATTGAGTGTAGGTGAGGCAGACTTGCTGTACCTCTCTGCCAGACATCCCCCACATCATGCAGGACTCCAGAAAGAGTAAATCTTTCTCTAAAACGTTACTGAAGTGCTGTCTTCACCTCTGCACAGGCCCCTCACATCCCATCATACTTGCCTTTATCACCTTCCCAACAGCCAGGACAAGTGACCCTGAGATCCCAGCCCTTTTCCCAAACCTGGGAGGGATTAGCAGGGGGCAATGAAGAGGGAAAGAAAAGATGGTAGCTTGAGTAAAAATGTGTGACTGCAGAGGCGATAAAAGGCACCCCACAATGTGGGACAGTAAAAAAGACAATGGGAAGAACTGGTCTGGATGCAAAGTGTGAGGGAATGAAAGAGACCCTGCTGCCACAAATCTCTGCCAAGCCTTCCCTATCCTAAAAATGCCCTGAACACTATTCATACCTCTGTCCCATTGTCAGCTGCCAGAAGACCCCCACTACTAATCCCAGAGCCAAAGGGCCCTTGCAGCCACTTCTCAACCCTTCCTATCCCAGAGGACCTGCAATTCATCCCAGTCCCTCCTTGTCTTACCCTCTGTGATCTCCATAATGTGCTCATTTTGTCACATCTGTATTCATTTCTGTCATTACTCAGAAGCCTCCAGCCCCTCTTTGTAACTGGTTCAAACTAGAGCTTAGAGAAAGCTACCAGAACTAACCACATGAGAGGGAAAAATCTTGGAATACAAAAATCTGAATTATGAAGCAGCCTTAAAGTACACATATACAAGGTAGAAATGTAAATTTCCTATGTGCTAATCCAATACACTTAACTGGCTTGTTTTGAACAGACAGCAAATTCAAGGAAAAATGCAAATCTCACTGGCATGAATGATAGTTTGATTTTGCACATCAAGTTCAAACAAACTTGTTATTTTTGCATGTTCTTAGTTATAGAGACTGGATCTCATTTCTGTGCCTGTGTGTTTTACTTAGAGCAGCTACTAACTTCTCACTATTTAAATCCTGTTTTACTACAGCATGAAGCACACTGATAAAAAGATCAATTATTCAACATTGAAATTATATAAATTACTCAACATTGAAATTATTATATTTCATACAAAATTCCAAAAGGTTGACACATATTTACTTTGTACTCTCCTTTCCAGTCATGGTATTATTCAGGATGATCAACATTGCTCATCTGCCTGGTCTCTATCTGCTGTTAATCATGAATAGTGTGCCTGACATCTACCCTCGAAGGCTAAATCAATCAGCACTGCTTTAAAACAATGCCTGTGCAGATTAATAGTAACTTGGAAAAGTTTCTTTTGTAACTCTCACTGTACCCCAGTACCACAGAAACCAGAGAGAGAAAAAACATCCCTCAAGACATTTTCTCTATGCTCCCACAGGCCTTAGTTTTCTTCTACCACATATTGTGTTTTTCCACAGCCAGACAAGCTCTAAATGAAGGAACACAGGGCTTGCAGGGCTCAACCTATTTTCATGGGCAAAAAGCAGAGAAGAAATGTCAAGCCTTTAGTATTATGGGGTTGTTTTTACTCAACAAAGCAATATGTATTGCCATGGTGTAGCAATCATCTTGATAATTTTCTGCTTACCCTAAATTTTATTCCAGATGAGCAGCACTGGCTACTTACAAGCAGACCTGGCTGGAGGAGCCACCTTCACCCCAAAGATCTGAGCTTTGCCACCAGCAGTGCTCAAGGAGGTGTGCTGGATGCTCCATGCAGAGAACGCCCAGCAGGCAGCAAACCCTCGGCCTGACATACTGCAGGACAGGCAAGGCAAGGAAGTGCTGCAGAACAATGGTGTCTCTATTGCAAAACACCGGCTCTAGAGGCCACATGGGCTTGTGCAACTGGGGGAGCCAAACTCTCAGGCAGTCTCTTTGTGACTGTCACCCTGGGATAGTGGCAAAGTTGGCCTTCCAGTCTGTGTAGGCCCACCCTCCCTAAAGCCCAACTGTCGTGTCGATAATCTCTGAATTTCTGCAAGCTTGCTAGGTTTTGTCTCTCTCTAGGGAACTGAGGAAAGTTCTATAAACAATCTCTGTATTCTCAAAATAGCAGCTGGTGTTTTTCTACCCTGCTCCACAGTATGGAGATATGGGTCTCTCTCTCTATCTCTCTTTCAACCAATGCTACAGAGAGTTATCAGTTATCACTGAGGTCTAGGCATTCTTGTAGTAGGCACTGAGAAGAAAGTACTGGACTAAGATTGCACCAGAGCATTGTACAGAAGCATGGTATGAGGCATTAAGCCTCGGGCCTGGAACATGGAGCCGATCATAATAAAACTATCTTAAGCCTTCTGATACATGGAGTCAAAGTCCCTATGCACGAGGGAAACAACCACCACAACTGGAAACCCCTCATGCAGAGATCAACAGCACCCAACATTTTTGGATACTTCAGATACCCGCTAATGTGCTAATGGGTAGATTTCACACATTTTTGCAGCATAAAATTTGAAAACAGTGAAGCTCTGAAATGTGTCAAGGGGTCACAGCACCAACAGGCCTTCACCAGTCCATCCCACGAGTCAAGCCCCCATGTCAGCCCCCTGGGCCCATCAGCCCCTGTCCCAGTGATGCCACAGCCAACCTGGCCATGGGCCTCATGGACCAGGTCCCAGCCTGGCCCAGGTCCCAGCCTGGCCTCAGCCCATTCCCAGGGAGGTCCCAGCTGTGCAGGGCTGGGGCTGCCCTGGTGCCCCCCAGAGACTCTGCTCTGTGCTGGGACAGTGGGACAGGCCAGGCTCATCTCTGCCAAGACAGGCGAGCCCCCGTGGGGAGCCCCCACTCCTGGGGAGCCCCCACTGCTGTGCCCTGACAAAATTCACCCTTGAGATGATTCAGAGAAACTCTGATGGGGTCCAGAGCAACAAACCAGAAAAAACAAATCAAAGACATTTTATAAGGCACGTCTTGGTTACTTCAAGCAGTCTAGCCTGCCACGCCACCGCGGGTGTGATGGAAAGCAGCTGAGAGGCAAGGAGCAGAAGAGGCCTCAGGAACAGCACGTCTTCAACAGGGTTACTGGGCTCAGCTCTGGTCATGTCAGCTCCAAGAAGAGAAAAAAGGCAGAAACAAAGACATCTTAATAAAACAGATTACTAAGAGCATTGAAAGGGTCTCTTTTTTCATAAAGAGATGCTGAAAAGATTGAATCAGCTTTATTCAGTGCCTCTCCAAATACTAAGGGCAGAACGCAGGACACAAAATAGTAACAAATAATCTAGAAGGACAGGTTGTCTGTTCTCACTCTTATAAAATAGGAATGTTCAAAAAACTTAAGTGATCCTTTTTTGGACTGAGAAGCTAATTTCTGGAAGCAAAGAATGTGGTAGAATTTGTAATATAATTAAAGTTTAAATTCATAGGAACAATACAAAGAATAACACAATAAAAGAATACATATTGACTGACTACATACAAAAAACTCTAGGTAATGGAGGTAAGGGAGAAAAAACCACCCAGACTCATTTCAGCTATTTCTGTAATTAGTTTGCCTAATAACTGCAGGCAAAACTTTGTTAAATGTAGTAGGACAAACTACAAATTTCAAAGTATGGTTAAGAACTGAATTATATTCTGAGTAGTTTCCACAATGATAATCATAGCCAATATAGACATTAATTAAACCAAAGTAATTCTGCCTCATGGACTTCCTGAGACACTCTGGTAATTACTGAGGACTTGAAGGAAATGGTGTGATCCGTTTTGCAGAACTGTACTTCAAAACTAAACTGAAATTTCCTAACATTTACCAATAAGTCAATTTACTGGCTGTGATGGTACGAAATCAAGATGTGATGTTCATCAGCAGATCACACACTGCTCCTCTTAGACTTCAATGGCAAATGCAGTTTGAGCAGAAGGGAGAAGAATCACAAAATCGAGTATAAAAGTTAGGCATGTGAGTGAAATATTACAAATGACCCATGTTTACCTCATAGAGTTGGTTCTTTGATATGCATGATCATCATCAAGAGTGTATGAGTTCACAGGCTGGCCTCCTCGTTGCCTCTGCCACCCCTGAAACCTTTAATGGACCTGGAGAGGTCACTCAGTGTCTCTGACAACAGGAAGGCAGGATCACATTTGTCTTAAGGATTATTGGTGTTTGGTTGGACATTAAATGCTCAATTACCTGTACCATTAGACAGGACTTTCCCTACCAATTTAACCTAATCTCTCCTGCAGCAGCTCAGCAAGCTGGCTCTTGTCATGTCTCCACTGGATGTGGAGGAGAGTTTGCTTCCCACCACTCTGCAGAAACCAATTACATAGTTAAAGATTGTTATCATATCTCTCATCAGTTTTTGCTTCCCTAGACTGCAACATTCCAGTTCTTTCACTGTTTTCCCAAAGATTGTTTCCTAGATCTCTGACCACCTTTGCTACTCATCTCCTGCTGAACTGGTAAGACTCTGCTGGAACTTTGGTGTCCAGAATCCCAGATAATACTGATACCAGATACAAACTCCAAAGTCACAACTACCAAGAGATGCCATCACACATCTGCAACAATCCTGTTATGCATCCCCCAAATGAAATTTGTCTTGATTTTGCACATCTTTAACATGTTAACAGTTAAACATGTTAAAGTGGTCATGCTAAAAATAAATTTCCTAGGGAAACTACTTAGCACAATTCTTCAAAGAAATATTTTGTGCTTATCCTTTAGTTCAGTTATTATGTATTTGTATAAATATTTGAGTGATATATGTAGTAAGAACCACCACAATCAATAAGATTTGTAGAAAATGTTCAAGTAAGTTTAACTCTAACAGATCAACAAGGCTTTCTCAGGTGCCTGAAAGGTGGAAGACTTTCAGAATCAAGCAGTGGACTGGTTTCCCAGCCTTTTAATCCTCAAATACCAGATCCTTTCAGCACAGCAAATACCATGTACATCTAAGCATTACACAACTAAACAGCAATAAACAGAAGTGGCCCACAGAGCAAATTTGTCTTTTCAGGTACAGAAACATGTATATTTGCAGTTATTATGAACCCTTCTACTTTACTAATTCATGTAAAGTCTGTACTCCCCTGCCACAGCCTATTAAAGAAGTTACCTAGTAAGCCGGTGCTGGTTACAGTGCAAGAATAAAGCAGGTTTCTGTATGGCACAGAAAGACTTAGGAGGACATAAATTATCTCATCTCGTGCCAATAAACTAAGCGAGGGTGTCATGCTAGTCCAACCTGCTGCACGCACTGCAGTCACGTTGCAAAGAAAGAAAAAAATTTAAAAAAAAACCAACAACAACAACCCCGCATCAGTGACACAGTCCACTGTCAGCTCCCTAAGAAGGAGGCACAAGTTTCCTTATCTCAGCCCCCGGCTCCCCAGTGCCCACGGTCCCCACGGCCGGCTCCGGCGGCGACTGCCCGGCTCGGGGGCTGCACCTGCCCGCGCCTGGCCCGTGTCTGTCCCCGTCCCCGGCTGCCCTTGCAGCGAGGGGAGCCCCGCCGGGATGCAGCCCCGCCGGGATGTAGCCCCGCCGGGATGCAGCCCCCCCAGGGATGCAGCCCCGCCGGGATGCAGCCCCCCCAGGGATGCAGCCCCGCCGGGATGCAGCCCC
>VWZP01000846.1:53242-175995 GCA_013396995.1 Dicaeum eximium
CCGCCGGCCCCGCGCCCTGGCACGGCCCTGCCCGGCCCGGGGCCAGCTCGGGACACGGCCGGGACCGCCGCCCGCTGCTCCTGCCGCGCCTCCCCTGCGCCCCTGGCCCACGAGTGCCGCCCCCGCCGTCCCGCACTGTCCCGGCTCGGACAGGCTTTGCCCGGTCTGAAACAGCATCCCGACACCGGGCTGCATTGTAGATCAGCATGCTGTTGGATACAGAGGGACAGGCCAGGGGTTTGAAGTAGTTTTGGTGATGAACTCCTGCCCATCATTCAATATTTCTTCTCCAGGTGAAGGGACATTTTGAGTCCTGGCCTCAGAGATTGCTGAGTCCAGGAGAACACTTTAGACAATAAGCTGACTTTCATGTGTAAGGAGGTTTTACTAAAAGCAGGAGCTGGTGTCCCTCGCCACCTTTGCAAAAACCACAAGAATCCCCACACTTGAAAGAGGTGTGCAAGCCTGCCTGGCCCAAGTGAAGCAGTATTTAAGACCTCTGGGGCCATCCCCTAAGTATTTATTTACAGGTTGTACCCAGGTGATTGATGTTCCTCATGTCTGCCCCTACACATCCATGAAAGTTCTTAGAGAAACATCAGAGCTGTGTCACACAGGCCTTGCCTTTCTGTGAAAGAATGCATATGGAGAAAAACATTAAGTAAATAAGACAGAAGTGTTCATTTTCATCAGACTTAGTGCCTGGCTAACATGGGTCTGAGGCTGATAGGTGCAAAGCGAAGTGCAGCTTCCCTGGTTCTCTGTGAATAAAGGACACCTACATTAGAAACCAGTGTGGCTTATGGATGGCAGCAGTTGCAAGCAGAGGCTCCTTGCTCTCATACTCAAGGCCCTTACCCCCTCTGCCACTGCCATTTCCAGGGTCTGGGGCCAGCTTGTTATCTGGATGCCTTTCCAAGACTTTGTGGGTTATCTGTAGTGTGGGCACACCAGTACCCACGACCAATTCATCTGTCTTGTGTTAAGAGACCTCATCCACTCTCTTCCCTCAGATGTTTCCTGCTTGCCTTATACCCATGCCTGTGTAAAAGTTCGTGTTTGCAAAGTTCACTCAGCCAGGAGACAAGTCTGGGTTCAAATATAGCCCCAGTATGCTTTGACAGGTAGGCTCTTTTGAGGCTCTCTGAAGAGCAGCAGATTTTTGTGAATGAACAAGGCAGAAAATGTCTGTGTTGCCCACTCACACACAAAGTTTAGGCCAACACCTCCACACGTGACAGAAAGGGTTATCACCTTTCAGTTAAGTGCAAATAAGACAGAAATTTTAAAAATCAACCCTGTTGTTGTCTGCCTTCCCCAACACAGCAAAGGATCAGAAGATGCTTTTCTTTCTAAATTGTATCCCAGAAAGGCACTATTTGGTGACCTCTGAAAGGAATGTCTTTGATTTTCCCATCCTCCCTCTAACCACATATTTGGGAAACTGAGCACCTCAGCCATAAACAAATGTATATCTCACTTTATGATGATGCAGTTTGATTGCTGGCAGTGAATTCATTCATAAATGTGTGTATATATAATTCATTCATATATATGTGTATATATATATTCATTCATATATATATATATATATCTGCCTGAGGAGACGCACATATGTGTATTTTCTGTATAGTCTTTTTTCCAGTTTAAAAGAAGAGCCTCTAGAAGAGAGATGTTTAGGGAATTCTGCAAATGAACTGCCATGGAGTAGACAATACCTACTGTAGCTAAAAATGTTCATGAAAAATCTTGATAACTATACCATGGGCAGAGTATATAACAGCAAAGGTAAACTCAAAGAGGGTTTAAATCTGACAGAGTCAATATTTTTTTGAAGTGTACCACTCCTGGGCCATTGTTTATACAAAGATGATATTTCTGTTTATAGCATGAAAAATTTCCCACCTTTCATGGCCAATGTATTGTGGCTCCTTAAGCAGGAATCATTTACAAACTTTGATGATACTCTAATCAAGCTATCTCCTATGAATGACTTTAGAAACATTATAACACTCTATGTATAAACTTTGCCTTTAACTGAATCTACAGATAAGTCTGGAAAATTGCAGTAATAAAGTAGTGGTCTTGTGACTTAAATCTACCAGTGATCTCCCAGGCTTCACAAAAAATTCTTTTGTTTAACTTACACTGAAAAATAGGATAGAAGTATCTTGTTAGCCCTTATCCTGGTCACGGTAGAAGACATGATGCATAAAATGAATGTGAACGCAGCCCCCAGTAGATCATCATGTTGCACCATGTTTATTCACCCATTAAAATTTTCCTAGTATTAAATTATTAAAATGGTGATTTTTTTAGCTGTTTACATGTCAATAGCATTTGATGTTATTTCCTGAATAACGAGGCTGAAGAGGGGGAAAAAATGTTCTTATGTGAAGCATAAAACAGTATGGTGTCTAGTGAGGGCATGCAAAAATGAAATGAAATTGAAATGAAATTAAATTAAATTAAATGGTGATCTAAAATCTAAGCACAAAGTGCATCCAAATTAGTCATTTTGAGGTCTCCACTACATTCCTATGTAGCTTCAGGCAATCAAAAATTGTGTCCTCCTCCTCCCACACTGTGAAAGTTCTCAATGCCTTTCTTTGTCTCAGGATTCTGTGGTTTCAAATTAAGTTTCTGGTTATTTTACAATCAAGTTGCATTAGCTAAGGCTATGTAGACAAAAAATTGTTTCCTTTGGAAACTCTCAGGAGGTACACTGATATTACCTAAATATCTTGAAGATTCAAATTTTACTGACTGGGATTAAGAAAAATACCTTTGAAAACCTAAACACCTATTCTGCTACATCTATTTTCCTCCTCCTGAAACAGGCATCACACATTCTGTAGCCCTTGTTCTTCCTTGCTCAGGAAGAATTTAATTTTTCCATTTTCTTTTCCTCAATGAAGTTTTAAGGGTTAGTATAGACAGGAACATAGCTGTACTGTGTCAGTTGAAAAGTTTGAAAAATATAAAATGTACATCAATAAACATTTCATTATTATGTAGGCCTGCTGCTGCAATGACTTGTATACTCAAGTAGTGTGCAAGTACTCAGAAGTACTTTACTCAAAAGTAGATTTACTGAGAAGAATTCCATGGTGTGCATATTGGTGTGGATATAGTGTTTGCAGAGCATTGTCCTGAGGATGTGAGTCATGGAGGTAGCATGACTCAGCACTGGAGAAACCATGTGAAAGTCAATTCTCCCAAGCCCCAATTAACCAGCCACAAATTCCCCTTTCCTTCTCCCAGCTGTAACACAGGGCCCTCTCCCATGTCCTTCAGTGAGGGACAAATGAAGCAGATGAAGTGGTGGGGCATAAAAGACTGGCCATGAACCAGCATCTTTTAAATTCATATTCTGCTCTACATAATGGTTAAAAAAAAAGACACATATTTACATAATTTCCAATCAACAGTGTTCAGGTCATGTAATTTGATTGTTACATCAACTTCTGTATTTGTTACTAGTGATGACATGCAAAATAGTGACATTTCTACATATTGTAGACAGCTACACTGATATTCCTTATCTATGACCCTGAGAGGATGGTGCTAATAAAACCAAAGTTTCAGGTTCAATCCTAGTATGGACTATTTGCTTAAGAGTGGGACTTGATAATCCTTGTGGATTCCTTCCAACTCTGAATATTCTATGCTTCAAAATTAAAAATATTTTTTGCTTCAAACATCATTCCTGTTCTCAGGTTTGCCTGGCCTGAAGTTTCAGTGAAATTCTGTGCCTATTTTTACTTTTATCCACCCCTACCATCAGCCTCTAAACAGTAGGAAGTCATCCAGGAACCAATAAGCTCAGAGATAAATGTAGATGCTGAGCCAGCTCAATTTACACCTGTGTATAATAGATAATTCTCATGGGATCAAGTCCACTCTGGTAAATAGCAATACTTCTTTAGACCTCAGCAGACACCCCATACATAAGTGTACTTATGGTTCTGATAATCCTTTGTCTGTGAATGGCAAAATTTAGGAAGAGATTAGGTTGTGTTTAGGACACCAGGATGTCACCTCACACCCTAATGTGGTTGCATTCTAGACAATGTCAAGATTTACAATGTTACAAATTAGTGTTTTAAGGTTGCTTAAAGAATCACTGGCAAAGGAATCAGCAAAACCAGATTTAATATAAAAGCAGCAGCACAAGAAGGGGGGCAAAGGCACCACCTCAGTGGGAAATGCTAATAAACACAGGTTCTATAGTAATCACACCACTTAGAATTTATGCTTTAGAAAACTAGCAATGCAAGATATTTACTTAATTATGCTGTCAGCAACCACGTCACATTCTCAAACCATCTCTGCAAGAGCAGGTTGTATTTTAAGGGACAGAAATCCAGCAAACCTTATGGTGAACCAATGTTTCTGTATTTTCCACCACTTCTCCAATAAACATGTTTTGGTTTACCATAGTGGCATAGTCAAGATTCTGAAATGAATTCTACATTGTTATGGTGAGCAGGGACTGGGGCTGGTAAAAGAGAAGCTAGAGCTAATGCATGAGAAGAAACAACTGGAAAATAGTAGCTGGAGCCCAGGATTTGTGAAACAGAAGTTTCCACAATCCCTGTCATTTAAGCCATTGCTTAAAAAAAACATGATTGAAAAGCTGTATTTCCAAAGTTTAAGTGACAGCTCTTTATAGTTGATGATGCTAATGTAGGCACTCCAGGCTAGGGATACAAACACTAAAATTGGTTGTCCATTTTCAGAACCCTGTCTCTTTGTGTAACACTGAGCAGAGACTACTCCATAAATATTTAAACTATGTCTTTATACAAATCTGGAATGAAATTACATAATGTCATTAGCTCTCATGAATGAAATAGCTCTTTACAAAAGGGGTAGTGCATTTGATTTTCAGTTACTAGTCATTAACACAGAAGACAAGAGTATGTAAAATGCACAGAAACTTCTAAACTTGGAAAATAGACATTTCTTGGAGTTGTAAGATTTTACAGAAATATTACAGATTTCTATCCATTCAAAAAATAAAATTAGGAGGCTCCCCGTTTTCACTGCACAATGCTGTATTAGTTCAATAGGCACTTCAGCACCTTTAGACTTTTTTAGACCTTAAACTAATAGAGGGCAGGCTAGATACTAGGTTAGATATAGATTACATATTAGGAAGAAATACTACAGTGTGAGGATAGTGAGACCCTGGAACAGAAAAGTTGTGGATGCCCCATTCCTGGAAGGGTTCCAGGCCAGGTTGGATGGGGTTTTGAGTGGAGGAGTCTGATGGAAGGTGTCTCTGCCCGTGGCAGGAGGGTTGGACTGAGGTGATTCAGATCCCTTCCAATTCAAACAATTCTATCATTCACATTGAGCATGACTCAGGATACAGAATCTGGTCTCATTATATCATTCCCATTTAGTTGGATTGTACAGAAAGATCATTTGGATAAAATCACTCTGATTTGCCATGAGAAAAAACAAAAAGAAGAAAAGGACGAAAGTAGGATTAATCACAGATAAGAGGCTACATGTAGCAGACCCTAGTACTCTTGTGCCCTGTGTGTGGGAACTTGCTAATTCAACTGATGTCCTGTAACTCAGGTATCTTGTAAACCACATAATGAGCTATTTTCTTCTCTTGCAAATTAATATAATCCATATTGATCAGCTCAGAACTGAATTTAGAAGTGCTGTAGGCAAAAGTTGTTTTAAATATATTTGCACTGGCTAACACTCAAAACTTTTTCTGTGATGAGATCATTATCTTACAACAGCTTGATAACATGCAGCTCCAAAAATCTGATTTTGACCTTGTGAATTACATAATAATAATTCTGGGAAGCACTTCTATGGAGAAGTACTTCTTTTTAGCAGTGGTTTCATTGCTGTCACTTTGGATAAAACAGGAACAAGATGAAAATCCAGTCCTGCCTCAAAATGCTGCCCTGCCAACTGTTCCCAACAGTTATGGTGACTTCTGCACAAAAAAGAAACAGACATCACGTAATCCTAGGATTTCTGATCTAGTACATTCAAGAACTGAAACAATAAACAGCCTTTAGGTAGTAATGTACATTAGAATTGCATTTATATATCAGTTCCTTTTTGCTCTTCATTAATAGATGATTCTCAATATGGAAAGGCTGTAACTTTAATAATTGCCTGGCTTGCTACTGTTACTGCCAGCAGAAGACCAGATGCACAGGAAAGCAGCAGCTGATTGGGCAATTCCTGTAAGAGTCTGCTCAAAAGATGAACTTTGAAGCCTGAGTGAAAAGTCATTTTATAAATGGTTCCTGATGAAGAAAGAGAACACAGTACAAAAACAATGATCAAGAGGAGCAGCTAATGATCAGAAACTTCATGGAAATTTCATGGAAGAATTTTTTCTTTTTACAGAGGTAAAACATGAACGATTGTCAATGTAATCAGAAAATACTGAAGGACTTCAAGATGTCCAGAAGTTTCACAAAAATGTCACTGGCCAGCTAAGTGAGAAAATGTTTCTTAGCTGGCTCCAACCCATGGTAGAGGTGCAGTAGACTTCAGAGGCTATCAGACAAAACAACAACCTGTGCTGAGGATTGCCATCTTATAGGAAAAGAAATTCTGGGGTTATTGGAGAGCTGGCAGCAGTTTTTAGAAGTAACTGGTCAATCCCAGAGCTGCTGGGTTTCCTGTAGCAGTTCTCTCCAGACATCCATGGCTTGGAAGTGGCAGAGCTGTTGCCCTGGTTACTGACCCACATAAAAGAAGTGATCAGATGGTTGAGTTGAAGAAATTGTGCCTAATACTAATCCTCTGCCACTGCAGACAAGAAGAGAAGTACAGCTTATTTTCTATGCTTTATTTCACAGCAAATTGTTTTGTGCTGTTATAGTATTAAGGCTTCTAACCAAGGTGTTTTGGTAATGGATTTGATCCAAGTCATGGGAATCCTCAGTACTCTAACAGACTAAAGGAGTTTCAGGATAATCCTTAAGTGTTCAATGTCAGTAGAAAGAAGTGTGACCTCCTGAAGCAATGGCCTTGCATGCAGGGTGACAGGAGAACATTCTGTCATTGCCCTCATTCTGAGCAAGAGCTCATAATAATGAGTTAGAAAGATAAAAAAATCAACATGCAAGCACACCTGTAAGACTACAAACCACTCTTTGAAACTGGGACTGCTCTTTTGCAGAATTTAGAGCCAAGCTAGATGAAGGATTGAGCTCCAAGGGAAAGGAATGACTAGAAGTAAGTGAAGCTAAAGAAAAAGGCATCATGAGGACATTGTTCAACACAGTTGGTATTTCAGAGCTTCTTAAAAAGATAGAACCCAAAAGCAGCACCAGAATAAAAAAAATTATAGGAACCAACTCAACAGAAATGTCCATAGAAAACAGTGAAAGGAAATAAATAGAACAATTACTTTGTTTCTTGAGGTGGTGATAAATGATGAGAAGCAGCAGGAAAGTATAACATGCAATATTGCTGGAACAAAGCAGCCCCTCTCCCACTGGAGATCTTTTAGCATATCACATTAAAAAGAAAATGTATTTCATGTTAGAGGATGGCTTGAAGCAGTGATTACCACCATCTTCCACACTTATAACTGTATCAAATATCTAAAAGAGACATGAAAGTACATAAAGATTTCAGCTTACAAAAGTCTTCATTCACAAAAAGATCAAGTTCATCCACCTGATTATGCAAGAGATACTTAGGAAAAAAAGATAAGGAACATAATATATTCACAGTTTTAACTTACTGAATATATGGTTATCCTTCAAGTTGAATTATCATGGAGACATGGAAGGGGAAATAAAAACATCTGTTATGATAACCTGTGGATTGCTTCAGTGATGCAGAATTCCATTTAGACTCTTGAATGCACCGAGATATTTCAGATGTTTGCAAAGAGTATAACCCAAGTTCCAAGGATCAAAAAACATCCTCACATCCTTTAATGACTTCATCTGTTCCCATTAAACATGGGTGGAACATCTGGTAGAAGTGGAAAGTACTCCAAATCTTTTTAAGAGCCAGGGTTTAAATTTGTGAGAAATAATGCTCATTTACAAAGGAGCACACACTTTCCTCAGACAAAAAGTCGGTGGTGGGGGGCCGGAGCCTTGTGTCCAAAAACATGCAGAGTAAAATCATGGCAAGTTCCTATATATGTGAGGAAGGCACCGTAAGGGCACATACAACTTTCTTAGAAAGCAGAAAATACAAACTACTCTTCTAGACTGAGAAACAGTCAAATGATCAATCCTGAAGAAGGGAATGACTTCTAAATTATGCCATGTCTGACTCATTCCAGCTATTTGCCATATACCTCTGATAAGTCAAACTTTTCTAGTAAGTATGTTCTTTTAAAAACCAAAATTGTCAAGCTCAACTGACACAGAACAAAAACTGTTGAAAACCTAAAATTAGAGATCAACAAAAGTTAATTGATTTGATTATAATGGAGATACTCTATTTTTTCATAAATTTATTTACTGAATACAGAACTACCAGATACATGGAGCACAGAATTCAGAGTGGCTGCTAGGATGTTTGTGAATTCACAAGATGCCTAAATATGCATCCAAATAACACCAAAATGATGGAAAGTGAACAGTGGTTAGTTATTTAAATTCAGCTGCAGATCTAGCGAGAGTAACTTCGTCCCTGACTTGGGATGACTTCTAAGAATGCCACTTTGTAAAGTGGATTTTCAGGAACACTGGAGAAGGCTTTCAGCTGACCAAATCGGATGTGCTACCTGAGCAGTGCTACTGTGTCTCCTCTAAAGTCCAGAAAGCAAGTGGAAACATTCAAACAATTTTAGACAATTCAACAACAATTTCAAACATCAGACTGAGTCCAACCACAGGCTAAGCCTGTAGCTGAATGTTGAACGTGACTGGGCAGGTGACCATGGCTGCTCACGTCCAATGACACATGTCAGATACACACTACAGAGATTCCTAAATGTATCAGAAAAATAAAATCAGTTTGAAATATAAATTTCTACTGATTATTAAAACAGTTAGTGAAAGTCAATTTAAAAGTCCATTACTGTCCAACCGTTACTGTTAATACCCTAAAAAACGATAGCTTGAGGTAAGCTGAAGGCATGGAAGTCAATGAATCATAACCTGGGGGAAAAAATATCATTAGGTCATAGTCCCCATCCTAAACAATTTCTTCCAGGTGTTTCCTTAATTTACTCTTAAAGGTGTCAAACAATGAAGAAGTCCCATTTTATCAAGGAAATATCTTTTCAACTTTATTTATCAATATTTTTAAAATATTTTCTTATAATTTTTTTTTCATTTTGCATTATTCCCACTATTATCTTATTCACTTTTGACTTCAAGGAAGATCATCTTCATATTTTTTCATGTTCCCCAATTTTAAATGTAACACTTCTATTTTCCATGTCCCTTTGTAAATATCAAGCAAATAATTCTTGTTTGCATTTCAAGAGCAACCTTTTTGCCATTAAGAATTCATAATATTTCAGTTTTTATCATGACCTATCTACCACTGTCATTAAAGATACAGAAGCCAAAGTGAGTTAAGGCAAAGTCAGACATCACAAAATGTTGCATCTGTACTATAGCCTAGTCAATACTAGAAATTTATTCCTGATGTAGAGATAGAATTTACATGGATGAAAATCAGTGACAGAACTGCAGTAGGTTTCCTTAGGGCTAGGATTTCAGAAAGGGGGATCCTTTTCCTTATCAGTAATATTTAAACAAAAGTTCATCTTTCTTTCCTTCCCTCCATCATTTGGTTCTTTGAGGAGATCCCTCTCTTTTGTGTACATTCATTTCCTGGTTTTGCCTTTGTTCAGTTATTTTTCAAAAACGAAGTTGTGAGCAAATGAGAAAACAATGTTAAGCAGCATTACATGCTACTTAACTAAACTGCCTGGTTCTTGTTCTAGCCTTCCATATAAAAGCTTTATAATTACTGAAGTATAATGAAAGTTTGTGAAAAGTACTCCCTCCATATTTTACAATCAATCAAATTAAAATATTATTTATATACTTTCTACTGAAAATTCATGTACATCTATAAATTTAGAGCAAATAAAATACAATTCATCATTTTGAGTACAATAGATAAGAGTTCTGGGATTATTCATTATGTTACAGTAGAATATTTTGGAACAGAAACATAGGCTTTTTATTCATATTCCATTATTCTAATACTACATAGTTAAACACAGTTTTTATAAGAGTCCTCTTGCTAAGTCCAAGACACAGGCACTGGAAGTTAATTTTATACTGAATTCTTCTATTCTTAACAGTCTATCAAGCATTCACTTAACATAATATAACAAAGACAGTTGTTGAAGTACAAGAAACGGGGGAATAACAATATCATTAAAAATAGATAATGGAGATTTTTGTGAAAGGGTGTTATAAATTTAAGTTAATCAGAAATGCTCAAGGCTAGCCTAAGATTCAGTGGGGTTTTTTAACACAGATACCTGGAAAAACTCCAGGATATCAGACTTCTGGCACCTCCAGAAATAACAATTTTTCCCTTTCAGTCTGCCTAACACATACAAATTCCCACCAAGTAAATGGATCATTCTCCCTTCCATTTCAAGAGCTAAAATATGAGATAGAGCCAGAAAAACAAGGAAAACATGAGGGCAAGATAGGGGGAAAAATCAGAAAGGAGGACATGAAATGGAATTGCATTTGAGGAGCTACAGACTCCTGAAATGGCATGATGCCTGTGACGCAAGGCTTGCCTTGCTCCCCAATGGCTCACTGAAATGGCTCAATGATTTTCTGACTCCTTGTCAAGTCTGCTGGATCCTGAGTGGTTCAGAAAACAGGCATGAATTTTCTTTCCAGTTCTGCAGTTTCAAGTGCTACTGCTCAAAGTATAATCAAGTCCATCCTGTTATTACACAAGGTTCAGCAATAAACTGGTTTAATAAAATTGTGTCTCTGACATAAAATCTGATCCCAGTGTCTTTGGGAACTTGATTTCTGGAAACCTAGGAAGTGAAGCAAGACTAATACTTTCCTTCAAGATAAATAGATAATCTTGCAGTCATCACTGTTGATTGCTCTTTGACATATGAGAAAAAGATGGTAGATCATGTGCTATGTGATACTGAGCTGGTATTCCTTGGCAATACGTGCCATATTAAATTGGCATCAAATAATTAAAAGTATGGTAATTGAGAAGACAATACTCAGTTGAAGAAATTTTTAAAAAGAAGTGTTAAGATGAACCTTACAGAAGAAAAGCAAAAATTAGCTTCTTTTTGAAAGGGTGCAGTTTTACATCACAGTATGCTGAACTCCACCTTAACCCAAGGAAAAGAAAGGGATGTTATGCATGGGAGCTGAAAAAACCCCAAGCCCAAACACCAAATTGCTGTGATGAATGAGCCAAATGAAGGTGACTGCCATTGCAAGCTCTCAGTGCCCCAGAGGGAGGGAGGAGAGACAAGGTGTGGAGGTGGGACTGCAGGGTGAGTCATGCCAGGGTTCATTTACAGAAAGGTCAGGGGGGAATGGAACAGCGACCAGCTGGCATTACTCAACTGCTCTGTGAGTTAACATTTCCCACACCCTGGCTTTTTTCTCCGATTCCAGTATGTCCTTCCACTCAGCATCATTTATTCGGAAAATCTGGACTGTTTCCTTGGAAAATGTATACACTCAAGTTACTAGAAGCAGTTTTGTAAGCCACTGCATGTCCAAAGCTCATGTCAGCATCATACAATGTCCCTAAGAACATAATTTCTCATGGGATGATAGCAGTAGCCCATGAGTACTCAGTTCAATTTTTGTATAAATTAATGACAATTTAAGTTTAGCTAAACCTTGCTTTAAATTTCTACTATTATTTCTTCTATTTAGTAGGGGAAGAAAAAAGAAGAATAGTAAAAGAAGAAAAAGTAAAGAGTAAAGAAGAAGATAATAAAGAAAAAGTAAAGAAGTAAAAAAGAAGATAATAAAGATTATCCTATGTGTTCCATGAATAGAAATATTTCCATCCCAGTAGCTGAGTGTGGAGTGTCTTAGATTTAATTTTCCTTACTACAGAAAGCAAGGGTAAAAAATAAACATGTGTTATTTAATTACAGTAGGGCATTCCAAGTAACCTCAGCTCTATGTTTAAAATAAAACAAAAAAAACCCTAAAACAAAAAAAACCTAAAACCAAACAAAAAAAAAAATAAAAAAAAACCCTTAAAAAAAACTTAAAAAAAAAAACCCAACCAAGAGCTCTTTTCTTGTATATTTAATGTGTTCAGGGTCTTTTTCTTTAAGACTTTGAAATTTGTATCCTCATTTTTCTTCAAGCAAATTTTATGCTGAGCATTTTACACATCATCAAAATTAAATATTGGCAAGACCTGATTTGGGTTAGTTTTCTGAGATGTTTCAATAACATTACAATTTTCATTCAGATTTCAAAACTTGGAATTTTCTAAGTGATATCCAAGAAATATTTTGATGATTTTTTTTAGCAATACTGTGATTTCACAATGCCATAACTCCCAGAACTGAGCCTAGCTGGAAGAACTTATTTCTGACAGTAAATTTGGAATAATGTGCAATTCTTCAGTGAATGTGCCCAACAGACTAACTTTCTTACATCTGGCATAAAAATATACCAACTTTCGGAGAACATCCTTCTTTCCCCCACCACTCTTGCTGCTGTGCACCAGAATTGTTACTATTTAGTGAAAAAACTCAACAGAGCAAACACATTATTTGTATGTATCACACTTGTTTACAGAATGCTAACTTTTTTTAGAAACTTCTACTGATTTTCAAATATAGATAAAACAAGTTGTGTATAAGATTTGTATAGAACACAGATTTTTTTTTGTAGTTAACTATGCATGTTTAGTGGAATCATATCTTCATATTTCTACACAAAGATTAGACACAATATAGCTATAAGCAGTTTTATCTAAAAATCACTACCATGTGGGTCAAAAAAACATGCAAATTCTCATAATGTTGTGTACATATAACAGCAGAGTTCAAAGTGGAATAATACTGCCATAATTAGTTTTTAAAAGGGGAATAGGTCATGCCAGAACAAGATTGAACAGTTTCTTTCATCCAATTCATTCCAGAGATTGCAAAGTGTGCTGTCAAATAGCTTGGGCCTGATATAGCTGACCTCATTTTGGTTATTACAACTTGGCATTCATGGTCCTCTAAAGAAAGAATGCTAGAAATACGCTATTGGGAGCTACCCTTGTAAATGAAAAGCATTCCAGGTCAGTGGCCCTACACGCAGTTAGACATAATCCTCCAGATGCTGAGCTCAAGCCGTCCCCCCACGTGCTCTGCCCACCTGCCAGGCAGCTCTTTCTGAGAGCCACAGCGCTCACAGCCTCACCATAATAAAACACGTCATAAAGACGTGCTTGAGCCCTGAATTTAATAGGGCAAAAGTATTCATGGACACTAACCATGCTGGTTACTGCATCGTTTTCCTGCCCAGGCAGTGCAGGAAAGCTGAGCTCCACAAAGAGCAGAAAGGTGGAATAGAGGGAGTTATGAAGCAGGATTGTTTGGAGGGCAGTGAAACGACAGATGTAAGAGACAAATCCTGGTGACAAGGCCAAATTCTCTGTAAAAACATCCTAAACAATGACAACACAAGTTATATTTTTTTCCTCGCAGATATTGTAGAGAATGCATTAAAAAAAAAAAAACAACCAAACCACCAAATGAATAAAAGATAAAAAAACCCCCCAAAACAACAAAAAACCACCACAAAACACCAAAACAAAACAGGAGGTGAACCACAATACTATATTCTTACAAGCCTTATATTATATTCTTATAAAACATTATATTCAGGGTCTCCTAGATCACTTAGGATTTGGGGGCTTTATAATGGACAGATGAAGGATGTTCAGTTATCACAACAGGGTGCACACACACAGCTTTGCTTCTAACAGAATTGTATATAACAGGAACATGTAGACTGTTTTAATTTTGTTTTATAATAAAAATGTTCAAGGATAAAGCTTACCTCTTGGTTCTTAGCTGCTTTCCAAGTCCATAACTCCTGCCTCTTAACCTTCACTTTCACTGTACTCACTTAAAACTTGTCAGGTACTAACCATAGTGGGGTGGGGATTGTTAATCACTATTAAATTTATCAGCTTCCCTCTACATCTCTTAGATAGTTGCCCAGTATTTACAATGGGTTCTGCTCCTCTCTTAAACTGCTCCTCTCTTAAACTCAAATCTGATTTGAGTTACAAACCCAGGTCAGACAAAGGGAGAGCCACAGGTAAAAGTGATCAGCTCAAGGATCTGGATCACCTGGGCACAAGTACCTTTGGAAGGGATCTTCTTTGTATCAATACTGACAATCACTTTTAGTTTTTTTTCTATGGCAATATTGGAGTAGACAGAGTTTAAGACACCTCCCTCTATAATTTTTCCAAAGCAGCAAGTTCTGCTTCAGGGAGGGAGCAAAACAGGAGAGCTTCCAGCTGCAGCCACAGCATCTTCCATCAAAAGGGGTGGAAAGAAAAGGATCATAAGGCAGGGAAGTCCAGGCCCTCTTCTGCTCTGAAAATGCTGTCTCTGTAGTTGGTGAGGGAAAAAGAAAGAAGGGATGAGAATCTAAGAAGGGATGAGATCAGAAATCTACTTCTTCTTACATATGGAAAGGGGAAGAAAGTAAAAAAACCCTCTATCTAATATATTATCTCATAAGATGTTATTCTCAAACACATCCAGCTCAGGTGGCAGATTGATACAGTGCTGCTACAGAATAGTTTAGTGGCTTGACTTGTATGTCCCTCCTATGTTTGAGTACCATTTTTTCTGATCTACTTCTGCCACCCAGTGGATATCTCATATGAAAACTCTCCTTTGTGTTTATTTCAAAATATGTCCCAGAAAACATGTCCTTCTCTGGGTGATTATGAGCAGGTAGCTAATACCAGGGTCTTAGTGAGCAGGACTACAGTGGAACATAAATTTTCAGGGGCTTTGATGTGTTTTTTAATATTGTAGTAGTGTCTTCTCTCCCCACTCCCAACTTGGTTCTTTTTTCCTCAGTTTCAAAGCTTTGAAGGAGATATAAAAAGACTCCTTTGACATACAAGGTATTGTCAAATAAATCTACCTCATCAGAAAACAGAGAAGACACTCCAGCAATCGCTGCCTGATAAAAGCCCTTAGAAAAACAAATGACTTTTTTTCTAACAGGAGCTCAAACACCTAGAGCCACACACTGAAGTCAACAACAGACATAAAAGCTGTGCCTCAGACAGCATTATCTATTATGTGCTTTGTATGATTAACTGAAGAAAAGCTGTAGTATAATAAATACAATCAGTCTTGAGTGAGGCATTTCCTAATATTGGAAAATTTACTTTCCAACATGGAAAATATTCTTATAAAGAACATTTTGCAATAAGATTGATATCAAATTCATCTTCCATCTAAAAGGCTTCTTAAAACCAACTATATCTTGTATAAATCAATGGAAAAATCCTAGCTGTTAGGTTTTCTTCCACCACAAAAAAAACCCAACCAGCCAACCAACCAACCAAAAAAACAAACAAACAAACAAAAAAAACCCGAACAAACTAAAAATCTGATTTAAAAAAGAGAAGCATTACAAAATACTCTGAACAAGGTCAGGCTCTGAAATCATCAGCTCAGCAAATCTTCATGTGTGACTAGCCATAACAGCTGTGGTATGAACAATTTAGTGTTTACAGGACTAGGACTCAGAAGCAAGCTCACAGGCTCTCTTTCATCCACCCATTGCACATTCAAGCAGAGGTCAGTCTGTGGGTTGAACTTTCTTCACTAGGATGGGGAAAATGGAGATGTTAAGACAATTATGAAAGTATAAATGCATATTGGTCTCATCCTTTTTTTCTTCAGCAAATCATCACATCAGTCAGTTCGAATAATTTGTAACTTTTACCTCCAAAGTGGAAGAAATTGCAGGATTGCTGAGCTGAGGTGGAGATAGTGAAATAAATGCCATTCAGTGCCGGGCGGCGCTGGCACACACTCAGTGGTTCAGGGCAGACTACTCTTTTCTTAGACCCTTCTCTAACTTCTGCTTGACCCAGAAATACAAGCCTCTTGTATTTTTATGAGGAACCTTAAAAAAAAAAGGAGAGATAAAATACCTTAAAAAAGTAACTCTGAAAAATCCCCACCTGCCTTGTTAAAGCAGCTCTAAAACCTCTGCACTCACCAAGCCCATGTCCTCCTGTACCTTCCTGAACTAACTGATCCTTCCTGCCAATGGCTTCTAATGCTCCTAACTCAGCCTCATGTCACTTGCAGACAAGTGTCTCTGTTTTTCTTGCATTCCCAAGGAGAAAGTTTGGGAATGGTTGTTATTTCTGTCTTCCTCCTTTCCTTGATAGTCTTACTGAGGAGAGAGATGCTAAGCAGACCAGAACAGAGGGATGTGTCTTAGCAGCTGAAAGGATTAAACCCTCGTTTCCCTTTGTCCAGTAGCTTCAACTTTATATGATTCATCAGGAATGACCTTAACCCCAGCTGGAAGATAAATCTAGAATATACAGTATCTCAGCTATAATTTCCTCAGCAACAAGTCTGGCAGCCAAAGCAATGTGAAATAGCCTTTCAAATTCAACCCTTTCTGAAATTAGGAGCTTAACTTCCTGAACCCCATGGTCTTGTTCCCCTAGATCTCATCATTGTCTTCAGCATGGGCTGCAGAGGAATCTCTGCTCCAGTACTTCCTGCATCTCCTCTCCCTTCTTCTTCAGTGACCTTGGTGCCTGAATAGTTGTTGGTCTCACATATTTTCATTTCTTTCTTCTCTGGCTGCAGTTGCCTGACCAATGTTTTCCCCCTCCTTAGGTGTGTTATTATCTCAGAGGTGCTCCCACTGTCACTGATGGGCTCAGCCTTGGAGCCAGCTGGCATTGCCTCTGTCATACCAGCTTCTGCCAGTTTTTCACTGAAGTGACCTCCGTAGCCTGCCAATACCAAATCCTGGACATTCAAACACAATAAATCTGTGGTTTTTTCCCTGCAGGTAAAAAACCACCCTTGGTTCCTGTTGAAGGAAATGGAAAGCTCACCAGCTCTAGCTCAATGAGAACAAAATTAAGTATAACATTATACCAATAAAAGTCCTTTATGTTCCATGTCAGTGCTTCAGCTACATTTAGATTTGTGAAATGGGCCTATTTTTCTCTTCCAGTACACTTACCTAGTGCCCTGGATATACAAGAATATCCCAATGTCCTGGATAAACCATCAGCAAATTTCTGTAGAGGGGGCAGCTGCTGGCACATTACTTCCTCATGCTGTCTGCAGAAGCAGAAGTTTGCACTAAGAACATTCTTTCACACACTTCTCGTTGTAAGAATTTCTAGAAAAGGTAGTCCCCGTAGTTAAGGAGCGTTAGAAACATTAGGAGAATAAAGCAGAAACAGCTTCATCAAAAAATCTCACCAAAATGCTACCTAAATTTCCTGCAATTATCTGGTTAACAGTGTTTGGCTGTACTGCTTTCTTCTAGTATCCAGCTAAGGCTAAAATTATGTTTATAGTCAAATATTCAAATGTAGTTGTTTTAAAATATAGCTTTTACAAAAATAAGAAAAAAAATTTACAAGCAAATATCTGTGAACTTATCAGATTGGTTTCATTTCCTTGTCAGGCTAAATTCAGACTCAGCAAGCCAGAAATCTTCCCTAGAAAGATCCTTCTGTGTCTAATGACAGGGAAAGTTTTAGTCTCTCTATTTCTGTGACAGAAGAAAAGAAGGTAATTCAAAAACCAAAAGTAACCAGAAACAAATTTCTGAAAGTCATCAGGAAAAGCTCATGGTCAGAAAGGTGTCATTCTACTTACAGAAATCCTGCAGCACCAATTCAGTATTCACTCAGCAAGAAGAGAACTGTCTTTTGAGTCATTGGTATCACCACTTGCACACCAAGGCTTTCCCTACCACAGGACTTTCAAATTTGTTTCTCAGTTTTGAAACTATAATTGGCAACGGCTGCAGTAGCTGGGAGACTCCCTGCAAAACAAATGAAGGTTTTTTCAGTATGCTTTGTCACCGCAGATCCTTACTCATCCCCCCTATAGACTACTCAGACCTTGTTTTCCTTCCATATCTTCTGCCAACCTTTACACAGTTTGGCACATGGGGAAAGCTGCCACAGGCTGCAGCTGGTGCAGACCTCTGACAGGGCACAGATGGCATTTGCTCCCTGACCAACCTCTGCTGCCAGGAAGAAGAGAGGCTGGGTTCTGTTTGTCTTGCTCAAACCAGAGTGCTAACCCCAGCCATTCTTGGTGTTTAGGTTTTCATGGTTTAGAGTTTATTATTTAGTATTTCCCAAAGCTTGTGGGATCTTGACTACTTGCTCTGAGATGACTCACATTTGGTTGAAATTAGACAATGGAACATGGAAAGATGACAGTAAGAGAAATACAAAACCTTCATGTAGGAGACAAGTCATAAAATCAACCTTCTCTGCTTTTGCTGTGGGCTGTCCTCTGTTCCAAGTCTTTCAGATACTCCCCAAAGGGAAAGAAGTCATTTGTACTACCAGCTGCCTTCAGTAATAACAATTTTATGGCTCTGTTGAAGATAATGGTATTATGCTGCATGTATTTCAACTTTAGACTCTAATAATACACTTAAACTGCAGCAGACATAGGTATTGCAGGGAGAATTTAAAATAGGCAAAGAGCTGGCCCCCTTTGAAAGAGAAATGCATTCATAATACAGAAAATACTACAGCATTAAAAACCTGTCAACCAAATTAGCAATTTTACATTACTGATCTCATCTAATTTTTCAAGCAATTATGTAACTTTAAGCAATTTCCATGTCTTCATACAGACCAAGTTTCTTAGCCTAAGGTTCTGTGGATGTAAAGGAGTTACACAATGGAAGCGTCTAATATCATTTGTAAAAGAAGGTAATTCTCCTCCTTCATGCTTTTATATTTACCATTTACAGATAAAAAATTCAGATAAAAAGGTTTGATGAAAAGGTGGCACAGCTCCCTGCCAAGGAACTAACTTTCTCCTTAAAATTTAATGTTAGCTTGCTTGGTAACAACATGTGTCAGACTTTTTAAAGCACATAGAATAGAAGGCAAATGCTATTCCATCCAACATATACCCTTTTATGACCTTTCTCACCTTAAACAACTACTATTGCCTGAAGAAGAAAACTGTTGTCTTTATTAAGGAAATAAAAAGAAAATTTAATCAGAGACCTATGAAAATAGAAATCCACTGAAGTTGTTCAACTATGCCACAACTCTGACAATTAAATACACTCTATTGGATCACCTAGAACTCTGCTAACAACAGATAAATGCATTTTATCATCTCTAAGTGAATTTATTACTGTGGAATATTTTTACATGACCATGCTGAAGTACAGCACTTTCTGTTCACCTTCTAGTTACACCTTGAGGCAGAAGATATTGTAGTTTTACCCTGTAGCTCAGTCCAGTCCTGGAGGTGCAAGGAGAGGATGCTGCCATTGCCAACCCTAGGACTGATTCCCACAGCTGCCTATATTCTGAGTAACACTCATGGCTGAGAAACCAGCATTTCTAGTGCAGCCTACAGCATTTGGCAAACGTGACAGCTGAGCTTCAGACACCTTCACATCATACATGTAGGACATGTAACAGCACAGCACAGGTGAGATCAGGCACCAGAGCAGAGCCTACCATGACAGCAGTGCTTAAAACCTCTCAGCTCCTCCATGTACTTTTAGGTCTGGCTGCTAGGATGACAGCTTGCTCAGAGTGACATCAGAAGGCTTCAGTTGGAGAATTTTTTTTTCCCCCACAGAGAATTAGAAGTGTATGCTGACTTCTTAATGAGTGACTAAAATCCCAAATCCCACAGCAGCCATCCTCAAAAGGCCATGGCCCTTGTTTCCTCTCTGCTGAGAGGAGCCAAGCAAGTCTTACACAAGGCCAGATTTCTGGAACCCAGGAGCTTTTCCACAGGCAGAGGGGAGAGGTGTGGGAAGACATTTATAGATTTTTGTGGGATCACAGGCAATCAAAAAATTGTGCTGACCACCTTCACCCTGGTTTGCTGCTCTGCTTCTCACCCTATTTAATTCAGAGCTGGCAAGAAAATGATGGTACCTTGTTTTGGTATTGAAACTGCAGCATGTGGCTGCTGTATTTATGACTCTTTCAGACTGTCCTTTTTGCCCTTGGTAGTTGTATTAAAAGAAAAATGGGCCATGAAAGGAAATCAGCAGCACTTCCATATAGACATGGAAAGCTCCTCAGGGAGAGCTGACTGTGTTTAAAAAGATTATCTGGTGGTCTGGGGCTCCCTGCCTTTGCTGAATGCTGCTGATACACTGGCTTGATGGGTTTCCAGCAACGCCAAGTTCAGCAGTCTCCATGCTGGCAATGAAGAGGCATTATTTATTTTCCGAGTTCTAATTTCCATCCACAGGCAAATTTGCTGGCAAATGAGTTTCAGTGACTCTGCAAGCTGGGGAGAGGAACAAGCACTGGAGAGCTGGCAGGCCTTTTCTTCCCCTGCATCTGGGAAGAAGATTTCAAAGACAAAGCCTGTGCAGACAGGGAGGAGGCAGAGGGAGGTGGAGAGAGACAGCCCGACTGTGCCAAGTGCAGGCAACCAGCTGGGATTGCAGCAAGCAGCTCTTGGGAACAGCACTTGGTTCTGGCTTTGGTTTTGTTTTTGCTGGGTGAGGAACCACAAAGCTGCTTCTTCTCAGAGCACATTAGAAAGGTTGTAAATTCTTGTAGCAGAGCTGTCCCTTGGCAGACACTGCAAGCGCAACCACATAAATGTTTTGGGGCGCCTGCAATTCCCACATCAAGCAGGGCACCCATGCACCCTCAGGAGGTGACCTACACAGCAGCAGGCTGGCTCACAGGCACAGAAACTGATCCATTCCTAAACCCCAACCCCCTTCTAAGCCCCTCCACAGGCAGAACTCACTGTGAGCATCAATCTCTTCATTTTAACAAAAAAAGGCAGTTTCCAAATGTTCTTGCTTCATATACTGAGTGAGACTAAAACTTGCTTTTTCTGTTTATAAATTAATTTCAGCTGTGCAGTCAATAAAAAAAAGCTGCATGTTCTCAGACAATCCCAGAGAATTAGGGAGAACTGGCAAGCTAATATTAAATAATCACCAGGAAAAGCAATCATGAGAGGAAGCCTGCACTGCTGGGAAGAGAGCACAGCCTGGCTCTATCGGGAAGTTTCCATCAGCCTTCCAAGCAGACTTTATCTGCATTACAGTGAATTTCAAGTTTCTTTAAGAGTACCTCAGAGACACATAAAATAATTGTCTAACTACACACACCATGACACTAATTAGAAAATAAATGTATGAGTAAAACAAACCCACACACCAAAGCCCCAGCCCTGTTCTGCTCCTGGACACAGTTTGTGACCACGCAAGCACTGCAGCCACTGTGTCCATCAGCCTGGTGAAACCTCTGCTTCCACACAGGCCCTGACACTGCTCTGCTCTACACTCATCTCTACATGTATCCAGTAGGTTCCCCCCCTCAGACAAGATTTCAGGTCCTGTGGAGAAACTGCAGTCTTCTAATTGAATATGGACTAGGAGGAAATTACATCTCTACTGATTTCAACAATAAAATCATTTTCTTTTTCAATTGAAAGTTTCAGGTCAAATACTCACTGTCTGCGGCTTTATAAGGAAGAACACTCTTTTAATTTGAAGTATAGTACCTAATTTTCTTCCAGTTGCTTTCTTTCCCTCTTAATTTCTTCCATTTAGTATCCACAAAAAATGTTAAAATTAATAGAGTAAACTCGTTCAAAAATAGCAGACTAGTTACTAACCAGAACACTGCATTTACAGAAAAAAAGGGTGCCACCAATACACAGGATTCTGTGACCTGTAGATATAAACCTCACAAGCATGAAAACTTCCTTCGGTTTTGAGCCCTATGGTCACCACTAGAGGGAGGAGCTGGATAAATAATACTTAATTCTATTTGCAAGAAAAACACCGACCAGTTGTAAAGAGCTGCTAAGAGGGGTAACTGTTATAAGAAAAACAGAAAAACAAGATTTCCACAATTAAAAGCTCGATTATTCTAGTAAAAATCAGGAATCATTTCCCCTATTTCTATAAGATCAATATCAACCCCATAATGTAACGGGGTTGGAGTGGGAATCTCTTTGAAGAAAATTCTTAGTAATAGTGACTGCTTTTGGCAGACTTAAAAAAGAAAACAAACAAATAAACAAAAAAGTCCCACCAAAATAAAAATAAAAGGATACTGACTGTAATGAAAAGAAGACATTCCTTAAGGCATTACACAAGGGTGGAAAAAGGGGCACTAGGAAAAAAAGGTGGTGAAACTCTCAGAAAAATAACTCACTTGTGAGTCCCATCAGGAAGCCAGTCAGCATCACACACCACCAGGTATCAGGAGGAAGAAATTAGTGACCCACCTGCCTGATCCATCAACCAAAAGAGCTGATGGCTTCATGGCAAGATATATTCATATCTTCAAGTGTTGCTCTCCTTACTTTAAGGGATAGAATGGGCCTTCTAAAAATCAAGAAATAAATTGCATTATTTCCTTTTGTGTTCAATGCTATCTTGTGCCAATGACCATTAAAATCTTTCCTTGCATTCTTTACAGTCCTAAGTGTGGGTGTTTGATCTGGTGTGATACAGAAGAGACACAGAGATTGCCTTTCTGTCAGGACATGAATGACAACATGGTCTTTGCTCCCAGAACTACTGACTTGCTGTAAATTCCACCCAAGCCACAGGCTGCCTGTCACAAACTCAAAAGGCTGCAATGATGGAATACTTGGATGGGAAGCCTTTGGGGTAAGCCACACTGTAAGAAAAATACATGTAAGGGCTGTTAGAATATGCGTGCTGACAAAGAGAAAAGATCCATTCAATAAATCACACTTCAAGGTTTCTCACATGGCTGTTTTCACAGT
Source organism: Dicaeum eximium (assembly GCA_013396995.1). NCBI lineage: Eukaryota > Metazoa > Chordata > Aves > Passeriformes > Dicaeidae > Dicaeum > Dicaeum eximium. The sequence goes on from VWZP01000846.1 coordinate 76,203, forward strand.
CCTCTAATGCAGCACAGATATCCACATCAAGAGACACATTTTAAGATGAGTAGTTAAAGGATTTGGCTGCATGAGGTTTCCTGAGACTAAGTACCCATATGTTTGGTAAGTTCAAAGAACAAAAGGTCACTATTTTTATTTTTATTCTTCGACAAACCTCTGCTGAAGACACCAGGGCCACTCTCCCTGCAACACTCACCACTGCTCTGATAGCTGCACAGCAGATGAGACTACCAAGAGCAGGTCGCCCACTTACCTCATCCTTTGAGGTGGATTGTCTTCCAGCACATCCAAAGTGAGTGATCTCAAAGTGCTTTTATGTATATTGATTGCAATTAACACAGTGATCTGTTTGTTTAGTAGTATCTTGTCTCCTAGAACTTGATTTATAACTTACATAGAGCTTTTCCTGTGATTTATGACGGGATTTCTGTAGTGGGCTGTATTTTGTGAGCTGAATTTTTCAACTGCAGCTATCTCACTTGCCCCAGGCAATCTGAATCCCTGAAGAAGTTTGAACATTGCAGTCTGGATTTTTTTTCTTTTTTTTTTTCATTTATTTGGGGTAAATCCTTACAAACTTGTCCATGGTAGAGTTTACTGCCCATCTGTTTGAATTTGGGGGTGGAATTGTCATTTAGAGGCAGATACTTATCAAGAAACACCTTGTGACTGCTGCCAATAGAAAATGTATCTGGTTTGGTTATTTCCTGTTTTGGTTGGTTCCTGTCAGGTTTTGCAACTCAAAGGAACGAAGATGCTTCTCTTCTTTCCAAGAAAGTCTGGAGGCCAAGGGCATGCACAGCTCTAGCACTGGTAATTCCCAAGGGGTTGTTGCCTGCCTCAGAGGAAGTCAGACAAAATTATGGACCTGCTTTCTCCTTGCCTACTAAAACCAGAGGTTTAGGATGGTTTGGACTGCAGAACACACAGTTGCAGCTCCCCACATCTGAATCTGCACCTAAATTGATTACTTGATACCTCCCTTAAGAAAGCTCGAGGTAATTTATATTAATTTCCTTCTTTTGGCTACCTGGTGCATTCTACAGTAAATGCACTTTCGAACCAATAGACTAGTCGGAAGGTATGAGACATTTCCTTCCCCAGCTCTAACAATGACTTCTTGCCCTGGGAAAAAAATATCTGCTGTTCAATTCCATAGGTAATTAAACATAAAAAGGAAGTGTTTTGTCAGGAAATGTGTTTCTTATCCAGCTGCATGAAGCCAAATTGCATCCACTGACTTAATTTTTATGTGGGCTTCAGTTGTGCAAAAGTAGCTGCAGTGTCTCTCTGCAGACCATGGAGTGTGGCAGCACTGGATTGGCTGTGGAAATCTTGAAGCCGTGCACACAGCTCAGTGTTTCTGTGCTGATATACAGTATGTTATACCAACTACAGGAGATTTATGATTTCAGAATGTATTGAAAACTCACTCATAGACTTAGAAACAGATTTGGTGGGTTACTTTATTAAATAGCATAATCTTTGGGTGTTTTCTATTCATTTTCATGAGAGAGTAAACCATTTTAAGCTTAATGTTGTTATATCCTAAATGAAGGTACAGTTCAGGATGTCTTCAAATTCTGTGTATAGACAAAGAAAAGAAACACATATAAATACATAATACACATAAATACACATGTATACTGCAAAAAAAAGGAGGGTTATGTTATAATAAAATAAGTAATTTTTAATTCCTTGAGACTTAAGTTCATTTCTCTCAGGAAAAAAAAAAGGAAAACAAACCCACAAAATATGTTGTATTTTAGTATTATTGACAGACTTTACTGAACTATTTCAATTTTAAAATATCATGGATAAAACTATGAAGAAAAGGCATGGTTACTTCTCCATTTTTCTTAATCATAGCATACGAATTGTAACAAAAAATAGTATTTTCAACTAATTCCAAATGAGAAATTTCAGATATGAGGAAAAAGGAACAAGAGAGACCATCTTTATATTTGCACACTTGCAGCATTGATTAAATACAGGCATAATGAGGTACTGCAGAGTATCACCAGTAGAACCAAAACAGCCCGAAATTGCAGTGTATTAATGGTATGATACATTATATATGTATCTATCATTCAGACATTTACTGTTGATTCGGGTCATTATTAGTGATAGTCCAGTACAAACAACCTCTTAAGCATTAGCCTTGAAGCTATTTTTATACAAAAAAACCTATGTCTGAACATTAAAAAAAATGTTGATGACCTTATAAGTGTTCTTACTTAATGTGCTCTGAATCTCTGTCTAAACATACTCTACCTCTACACAGAATAAAAGATTTATAAGTGCTACACATGTAAATATATAAGATCATGGTCTAGAAATATACACAATAATTCTTTTGAAATTAGATTGAAGAATCCTCTACAATAAGAAAGCAGTAGGTAGAATCTTCCAAGGGTAGAACATTAATATAGCACCTCCTCACATTTGCTGGAAAAAAAAATACAATTTCAACCAACATGTGTTAAAAACTTTGAGAAGTAGTATAATTTAACCCTATTTTGATGATAAGTGAATTTAGCTGTTGAATGTAACACTTAAGAGTTTATTGTGAAAGTTTGCTCTAAAAAGTCATCTTTCTGCTCTTCTACAGACTTTCACTAGATAGTTATTGTAGCTGCCTTCTTTTTTTCACATGGTTTTGATGATCTTCTCTTTCCTGTTTCCTGAATTTAATTATCCAGACATGGATAATATTTTTCTACATAGGAAGGTATCATATTAAACATATTTATTTTTTATCATTATCACCATAAGAACCAGCCAGGAGGAGTTTTCCCTCTTTATTTTTAGAAGATAAAGATCAAAATTACTCATGTCAAAACAAATCTCAGAATTATTAAAAAGCCATTTTTGCTAAAGTATGTGTATATTTACCTTAAAAGACAGCCTGAACATTTTGTACTTGATACCTTTGGGAAAAAATTACTTTTAATATTCCTATAATACAACATTAAAAAATTCTCATATGAACTGGAGTTTAAACAGGTGTTCTTTTTTATTGAATAAAATTCCTTATGCTGAATAAAATCACATGTTGGTATGAAGAAAAGGGAGAGAAATCAAATGCAAGAATTCCTCTAACACAGTTAAACAAATGCTGTGTGTTAGTGGCAGTCACAAAGCACAGCCATCTGGTATGGACATGCTGTGGTGGGTAGAACTTCTGCAATACAGGAAAGCAGCATTACAAATACAAAAAAAACCACCAAACAGATCCTTGACATTTAGAGAAATAGTAAGGTAAAACTTGAACCACGAGAGTAGCAGCATGATTATCAACTAGGATAAATTCTATCTAGCATAGTAGCTTTCAAACTACGACTGGAGCTAAAATCTGTTCTGTCAGAATCCTTTCAATTACAACACTGAGACAGCAACTGCAAATTACATGAATGTTAAAAAAACCCAAACGTGGTGATCCTCATACAAACAGCTACCACCAGGCCTCAGGCTCTTCAGGGCTTGATTATCACGTGGTTAATTTTTATTGTCTGATATGAATCACGCCTAGTTTCTTGGACTGAAAACAAAGATTAATGTTTCTTGTTCTTGTTTCCACTTCCTCTGTTTCATATGAAAATGTCAGGACAAAATAAATGGTGAAAATATTCATAGCCAAACCCAGCATCTGTCCCTGGCCAGAGTGGGTCAGCTCAGTATATGCTCTGTAATATACAAATGGAAACATAATGAGTTCCAAAGGGAATATTCTGCCACATCACATATCAAGCCAATGGTCATCAAAAGTGTCCATTACACAGCAAATTTCCCAGCTGTAGGTACACAGTGAATATTTCTTCCAGCCTTCTCAGCAGCCAATTCTGACCCCTGTCCATGTAGGTCTGCTACTTCTGTGGGTTTTTTGCAAATCCCCTTCTCTTCTAAGCTGTCCTTTCTCTGCTTTCACAAGCATGTTTTGCCCTTCAGTCCCAGTGACTGCCTCAGTCTCCTGGTTTGATAAAGCAATCCTTTCAGGCTATCATCTCAAACATTATTCAAACTAGAAAATATTTTAATAATAAATGTTTCTAGATACAATACTAATGTTAGTCCTCTGCCAAGGACTACAGAAGATACAAAGTTGCTAAGGAATTAATGGCAAGGTCAACATGACAGCATTGCTATAAACCACAGAAGTGATGTACAATGACTAAGCACAAAATCCATCCACAGGCATAGATGCCTGCAGATATCTGATATTCATAGATCAAAATATTACAGGAGTAGAGAAAGGAGTAAATCTTTCCTATTTCCAGGTACCTATTGACAAACCCCCGCTTCTGTATTGCTCTTCTGATTAGGGTAGAAAGAGTAAATCCCTCTGGACCCTGAATATACAACAATTTCTGGTCCACACCTTCACAGGTGGCTGATGGGTCACTCTGCTCTACCAGGCAGATCTTTAATATTTTTCAGTTTAAAATCAAAACCATCCAATTTTAGCTTCAAAAATCAAAGCTAAATGCTCCCTTGAGGCAGAACACACGGCTTCAATTGCATCTGCAAATAGCTGTCCCACGGCACCGTGCTTGCTGGGGAGATGCTGCTGCTTGCCCAGTGGAGGGCAGCAAAATATTTACTAAATATTCCTCCTTTGATGTCCGCATCACTGAGTTGTGTCAACAAATGACTTCATAAAAACATTGGAAGGGTTCCGTATTTCTTCGTTTGGTTTACAAGACCTTACTTATTTGTTTATTTTAGTCAGAAATAAGTTTTTAGAATCTCTAAGACTATTTTCACATCAGAGATCATGCCTTAAAACAAATACTGCTTGCTGTATAAATACTTCTGTGGTAGTCCCATTCTTCCTAGAGCTAATGACATCTTTATCAAGAGGAGGAGGGTGCTGTGCTCTGCCTCGAAGCCACTTAGTCCGATCTCTGAAATGCTTGTGTAAATTTACCAATGGTTTAAATGCAACTGCAAATCTCCAGCACAGCTGTACCAGCATACTGATCATCTTGCATCATTCATTTGCTCTGAGCACACGTTATCTCAGCTTTTAGCCTAACAGAAAGGGGAGTCAGCAGCACTAATGGAATAGTTTGAAGGCTGTTCTAAGCTGGAAGCCAAATTAAAAATGGAAAATATTTTAATGAATCTGTAAATGGATTTTGTGCTGTTCTCATTAGTATAATCTGACTAGCAGATACATGTAGTTTACATTGATTTTTCATGGAAAGTTACTGATAATAACCTTTCTTGTAAGACAGACTGCTGAGAATAAAATACATCTTGCCTAAAAGTCTTTAGTCTAAATCACAAGAGCTGTAAAAGATCTTTAACTAAAGAATGCACATGTGTTTTATAGCTTGCAAAAAACTCACTCTCCTCATTATAGGGTTGGAGTATCCTCCTGGAAATGAGCTCTCCTACTGATTTTTATAAGGACAACAAGGCAGAAGGTAGAACAAAGAGTCACCACAAAATGGTTTAGAGTCAGCAAGGGTACAGAGGCAGCTGCATTTTCCTCCAGCATCTGCTCACACTTTACATTGAGCTGGCAATACTTGTGCCACAGAGCAGCTCCAGCAGTGGAGTTTGCCCTGGTAGGAGAGCAGAACAGATGCCCACATCACAAGGGTCACAACTGTTGGGCTTCTGGTGCTGGTTTTAAGCAGTCAGTTCATGAGCTTGGGCTGAAATATTGAGGAGCACATGCTGGGAACAATGCTCACATTATGGACAGAAATTTGAACCATGCAGGGGACTTTTCCTGGCAAATACTGGCAAAAATCAGTGGTTTAAATTGTAAATTAAGCAAAGAGCTACCAGCTGGATGAAGGTATATATCAGTGAGCACCTAGATAAGATAGTGAGTGCACTGGAGAACCCCTATGACACCATAAAACATGCTGTAAGGAAAACACAATGAAATTATTCCTGATTATATCCCTGGGAATTCAGGACAGAGTAGCCTGAGCAAAAGCAGAAATTGTTTGCTGTGTTTCTCACTAAGATATTGGCAGCTGACTGTATGTAAATACTCAGCTGCAGACAGTGAAAGTGAAGAAAATAGTTGTGCAACAGAACTGCTGAACAGTAAAGAGCCAGGAGTGCGATGGGGGATGGAAGACAGCAGGGCTCTCCTGCTGGACTGTCCTACAACCAGCAACAGAGTATTTGCAGCTGATGCTTTAGATAAGGTGAATTCCTTGGTAGCTGAGTGAAAATGCAAAAGAGATGGGAAATCTCTTAGTGAGAGGTGCAATTTCAACCAGGGAAGGGGAATTCACTGACAGGACATACACACAGAATTTTATGAAGCATTGTTCCTAAATTTAAAAAACTTCTAAAGTAGAAACAAGATCCTACTTCCTCTTGGAGCTGAATGAACTATCCATAAGAAATACCCACATAGGACATCAGTGTATATATAAATACAACTTGAGTAGTTATAGTGCACAAAGAATCTGTACATACACCTAAATTATACTTCATGCTCACACGACTCTGGCAAATTATTTTTACTGGCACACGCTGTAGTAAATGTAATTACAGGTAACATAATGCTCATAGAGCGACTGCTGGCACCAGAGTGGAAATCTTGCAAAAGAGAAGTGCTCTACCCTACAGAATGCAGGGATTGACTGAATAACTGTCCCAGTGTCACGATTGTAAGGTCACCAGGGCCTGCTGAAGAGCCTGGGCAGGTTTAATTCAATGCAATTGTTTCTCAACTGGAAAACATGAATATTATTTCTAAAGCATATGGAGCTGCCTTAAGTGGTTGTTTCCAGTAGTATTAATTGCTATGGGGCCTGATCAGATGGAAAAGTTAAAAGGAACAAAGCCGGAAAAGTGAAACAATAGCAGAGAGAAGGAGTGGCCCAAGGCACACAATAACCAGGTTCATAGCTGCTAAAAAACATCCCACCCACCCGGCTCTCTGGGACTGAGCTGTCCTGCCAAGGCTGTCAGAGAGACACCCATGCAAACACTGAAGCTAGAGTCCTTTCTCTCCAGATTTTGCTGGCTTCCTGTCAGGCCTGGGGGTGTCACCCTGTCCTGCTCACAGTGAATTCCCTATTGCTTTTGCTGTGAGGTTCCACTTAGCTTCCACTGGTCTCTGCCTGCTTAACTCGGATGCTTTTACAGCACTAAGTGCCAGCAAAGGATCAGGAGCTTCCTTTCAGCCTTGACAAAACATACATTTTTACCACTGGGATGAGAATCAACACGGTTTCTTCACAGCTGGAAGCCTGGCACTGCATACTGAGGTGTCACTTGTTTTGGCTGTGCCTGGCCTGGTTCCCCCAGTATCTTCCATGCCTTAAACTGCTAGATTACTTCCACCTGGTGCAAAGATACAAGCAAAAGAGATGGTGCCTTTTACTCTTCTACCAGGTCCTTCTCCCCGCCATTTACAACTGGCTCATTGCTTTCCTCTTTTATCTCTCATTTTTAATTCAGTTTTTTGCCAGGAGAGCAGGAAGCTCACTCAGAGCAGCAGCTCAGACCTGGAATACAGCAAAGCGACTGTGAGTTAAAGTTCAGCTGGGAGCACAGAGTTCTGATCAGCCCAAAACACATGAAGCAAAGTCTAAATACATAAGTTTCAATACATGATAGACACCACAGACTTACCTGTATTTCTACCCAGATGTTCCAGGCACAACCAGAGTATCTGCAAAGTCTTCCAGTTACAACTATCCCTGTAACTGGGGTTGTAGAAAACAAAACAAAAATTATTTTCAAACATAGCACAAGGGCGGTTTGTACTTTTTTCCTGCAAAAAGTGTGAGATTTAACCCACTGGAAAAAAATACGCTAGGTACAACTATATTTCAGTAAACAGCTCATGGAGAGCCCAGAAACAAGCAGTAAATAGGCAGAAGTAAGACACTTCTTCCATTTGATGGATGCGTAGGCAATGTAGCATGGTTCTGTTGAGAGCAATAGAGTTTTCCTGTCTGGCAAGGGGGTCCAGCAGGGCCAAGGCCAGCGAGGGGGCAGGCAAGGTTCCTGCCCTGTTTCAGAGCACCTTTCTGCCCGGGGCTCTGTTTCCTGAGGTACACGCGATGGTGGCAAAGCCGCAGCTGGGACCAGACAAGCGTCTTGGCGAGGGAGGGAGGGAGCGATGGCTGGGAGGGGACACCTCGCAGCTGGGACAGGCGACCTGGGCACGCACAGGAAGCCAAGAAGGCGGAGGTGCCGGAGAATGGCAGCAGCAGGACACAATGCCGGGTCTGCAGGGCCAAGTGAGGGCCCGGGTCTCCAGGAGGGAGAGGGAGAGATGCCTCTCTCACAGCCTCGGTACCGGTGAGCAGTCTGAGCTGAAGAATGGCCCCTTTGTCCGTCATTGGGCCTAAAAGCCGTGAGTCATGCGGCCAGGTGGCCGGGGCAGCCTCCAGGAACGCGGGGGGGAGGAAAAGAAGGAAAGCTTCATTCCTGAAGTTTGCACTGATCCCTGAGGCTTAGGCAGCAAAGCTGCAGGGAGCGCACAGCGCCTGAGGGGTGACCGGGGGTCCCGGGCAGCTAAAGGCACTCCCGGGGAAGGAGGAGAGCTGGGCATGCACCTTGAGACAAATGGACTTGTCTGCTTAGAGCTGTGTGTGATTTCAAAGTGCAGCTGCTGAGCGGGGTCTCCATTCCCTCACCGGGCCGCCGGGATGTCAGGAAAAACCCCACTTTCAAAAGAAAGCCCCATAGCCTCGTGGTCCCTGAGAGCCATCACTCGGGGGGCTGCCCAAAATAGAAACGGCGTAGCGGCTGCCAGAGGCAGTGTAACTAAGAAAATGGATGAAAAACAAGTGCTGAGCAACAGAGGTATTTTTGTATTAGCCCTGCCAAATGGATTATTTATACCCTAATCTGCTGTTGGTATGACTGAGGTTTTTAAAGGAAAGTTGCAGCCAGCTTCTTCTGGTTATTTAATGAGGCAGATAAGCTCACGTCTTAAATCAGTTCCACCAACCTCTGGCTGCCATCCCATGCATATGGATTTCAGGATAATTCTTAAGGAAGGCAAAAAGTGACAGTTTACAAAGAGAGATTCTGGGAACAACGGGGCATAAGGACTGTCCAGACTGTAAACAGACCTTAAGCAGCAAAACTACATCAAGTGCTGAAAGTGTCTTGCTTCAAGGGAAGCATCCATGGCATGATATGCTGGTTAGGGCCCCTGGATCCTGCAAAGGAGTGGACTCAGCCCAAGCAGTCTTTGCTGCCCAGAGCATGTCAGTGAAAGCTGAAAGGCAAGGAGGCAAAGATACATAAACAGAACAGGGTTCTGCAGTTCATGGGAGCTGGGTGCCCTGGAATTAGCACAGAGAGCCCTTGGAGAACAGAAAAAAGGACAAAAGCTTAGACTGTAGAAACCATCCTCAAAGGTTTAAGGCAAAGTCATTTCTATATTGAACAACAGCATCCAAGCAGCAGCACCCACAGAGCTGACACCTACCTGGAGCCAACACCTGCCTTCAGATGCCTGCTTTTCAAAGCCCTAGAGCCCCTCTTCTGCATTACCAAAACCCAGATGTCATGCCCTGAGTGACTGAAACCATCTACGTGGGATGAGCAATAGATTCTGCCTTTTTCTCATTAGTTCTGTTTGTGTCCGGGTGGAAGAATGGTCACCCTCAATTATCCGTAAGAGACTATGCAGCTCACCACAGCTGCTAAAAAACTGAGTAAATCTTTCCGTGCATACTTTGGATATTTACACAGCAGAATGTATGCATAGTCATTTATTACAGAATCTTAATAATGGGCTCCCATCACCTCTCACATGTACTGTTGAGATCCTCCATTCCTTGGCTATCTTTAATATTAAAACATATTATGTTCCCCTAAAATTTACCAGAAGCCCCAGAAGCCTCCTTTACTGCAATTTAAGAACATTGCTTATTTTGCTTTTTTTTCCCCCGGAATATAATTTATTCCCTTCCTCCTTGGAGTATTGCTTATATTTTAACAAACATTGTTATCACATTTCTCCTGAGTCTTCTCTTCTCTAGACTAAACATCACCATTGCCTTCAACTCATAGGACATTATTTTTTTAAACTTCTATCTTTCTATTTCTTTGTTTCTGAACTCTGTCCAGCTCTTTTCTGAGAATGAAGCCTCCACAGAAACACATCTGAAATTTCACCAATACTTTAAGTACTAAAATAGTCACTTCAGATATCTCATTATACAGTACCTCTGACATTACATCTCATTGCTGGACTTTTAGTTTTTAACTGCTGAGTTTTTTTCCTCTTCAAGCTTTCACCATGGAAAGTAGAACTTGGGATGTTACCAAACAGTTGGGGAGGGTATTAGAGATTCCCAAGCCAGGAATCTGATGGCTATGTGTAGGAAACAGGTATGAAGGTAGACTTGACAGAATTACTAGTTTATACAGACTTGATAGTGAATTTGAGCTGATTCATGGGGAAGCACACAATACTCTAGTACAACTATTTCAATAAAATGAGAGTATTTCTGTTGCTGATATTTTGGTTTTTTTTAACTGGAATTGCTTCTTGAGCACCAAATTACTTCTTGATACATTATTGAAATCTATACCAATAGGAAAACTAAGGAGCAAGCACTACAAATAAAATTAGTTATTACAAAAGCATATGCTGAAACATATTCACTGGTGAGAACTGGTAATAGTTTCCTAACTTAGTGAGGAGAAACTTAAGTGTATTAAACAAATGTCACCATAACCAGAGGAAAATACTGTAACATGTGATTTAAGACTGATGTTTAACTATTTGCTCTGCCTGATTATCTAGTGGACTCTGGCAGAATCCTCACTGACTGATGTTTTAGTTACCTTTCTTGAGTACTGAGATTTGCAAAACTTTATCCACAGCTTGCAGTTGCTCTATTTCTTTTTTTCCTCTTTGGTACGAAATTTAGCATCTAATTGCACTTTTTACATTTGGCTTATGATTGCCTACCAAACTATTTCTGAGGGCAGAATCTGATTCATACAATCTGGCATCATCATCCCCCCAGGACTGCATGTTTGTCTCAACCAGCCCAGCTCTGCAATAAAAGCAACATTTGAAAAATTACCTACACTTCAGGTCCTAAAATATCTTCGTTTGTCCTTATCAAAAAGCCAGGTCTCTTGAGCTGCCTTCACCTGTCAGTCAAACTTCTGGCAGCTTTGCACCAAAGCTGTTAAGCTTCTCTCTTTTCTCATTCACCCATGTGTCTCTTTTCTTCTTGATGCCTTCATTATCTCTGCTACTTTCTTTGTGGTCTTGTCCTCAGTTATGGACTCTTTGGTTTTAGTCACTTTTCTAAGTGGAGAGAAATAAGGAGCCTGAGTGAATGTTTAGAATTAGCAAACAGGAGTGTTAGTGGACACTGAGGAAAGACCCTTCAGTGGGACTGAAGAGCATGATACCTTCATGAGGCACTCCATTAACATCAAAACTTTATCAACAGGTTTATACCAGACTATTCTGGGAGCTGGTTAGATTCCTGGTTTTAAATGGTTGCATACCTTCCCACCCTAACTTTAGAAACTGGCTTGGTTACAAGCTTTACAATTTCTTCTTCTATTAGCTCTTTCTTCTATGTTCTAGAGAAATAACATGAAGTTCCCACAAAACATGCAAAGATTTTCCAGATTTGGAAGCTGCAGAGAGCACTGCAGTGGGGAACTCACCCAGGTCTTGCACCTAACTCAGGAGACTTGTAATCACCCAGAGACTGATGCAAAGAGTAACATTTTAAATTCTCAGCTAAACCTAACAATCTTGTGAGCAACAAAATTAACAAAAGAAAACAAAACTGAGCAAGCAAAGGGAAAAAGAAAAAAATAATTTTTTCATTGAAATTGAGTTTGGGTTGCTTACCCCACAGAAAGAAAGACATCTGTGATGAACAGGCTGAAGATGAAATTTTCTGTAGACAGCATTTAGCACCAAGTCTCCTCTGAAATTTTAAAGAATTAAAATAAATTTCATCCAATAAATAAGGGATTGCCCAGGAGAATGAAAACCCTAGATAATGTACGTCTTCCAGAAGGAAGAGGCCAAAGGAGCAATGTTGGCAGAGACCAAAAAGTCTTGTGTAGCTGGCAGGGCTCAGCCCAGACTGCTCCAGCAGCGCATTGTGTGCATATCTCACTCCAGTCTGACAGTGCCCTGAGGCCAATGTGCCCAGAGTGATAAAAGTTACTGAAATAACCCCATCTCTGCAGGCTGCAGCTGAGGTGAGCACAGGGGGATCAGTGCTGTCTGTGCAGGAGAGGGTTTGGAACATGTCCCAGCAGGCTTGCAGTGCTCCTGAGGGATGGGCATCAGCACCTGGAGCCGCTGGCCCGCAGCCCGCTGAGGGCTCTTATCTTGTGCAGGCACAACTCTCACAATTAACTGATCCACCTCTGGGCAGGATCCTGAGAGCTGCTGGGGGTGCTACCTGTGCTAACAAGCTCCTTCAAAGGCAGTAAGTGTATTAACAACAAGAATTGAAGCCACCCATGAAACAAGAGGTGCCTGGAGAACCAAGGATGCCAGAAACACCTTAGGATGAACAGTCAGGCCCTTCCACAGCCTGTAATTTAACATTTCTACCCATCTCCTAGGATGACAAGACAGCAAAATGCTGCTTCCCAGGAGCAGTCAGTGGTTTAGCACAGAGCAGCACTGCACTTAATCCTGTCATCCAAATTCTTCGTTGTTCTTGGAAAAGATGCCAGAATACTGCAGGAGGAGCTGGCCTAATTGCTTCCTTTCATTACCATCTATGGATGCTTCTGTCAAGCTAACCTTCTTTACTGACTGGGCTTCTTTACAGCTCCTGACCTTCAGCCTCATGAGGGGGTTGGAGATACCAGCTTCATTGTCCACTTCCTCCATAGTCTATTTTTTAGCCTCCTTTTTAACACTCTCTGCCCATCATGGTCATTCAAAATAGTTATTCTTTTCCACAACTAACCCTGCTGCTCATTCTAAAGTGCAGTTTTCCTGAAGAATGTTCTGGACAGGGTATTTTCTGCTTCAAACAGACTAGTGGCCTTTTTTTTTTCTTTTAAGCTTTCCAGGTATTTTTTTGCTTGACAGTTGAGTTTTATATTACCTACTTCTAAATTCCTACAGCAAAGAATTCTTTTTCTGCAAAGTAGATATGGCATAGAGATCACCAAAGACCTATTATCCTCTCATCTCCTTCCTCATTCCCAGTACTCTGTGTTGGTTTTACCGGTAATCAGTATTTAAATAATGTTTAGCAGAATATCTATAACACCTGTGGTAGAAAATCACTCCCTATGCAACAGCATTAGAAACAGCAGCAGAATTACTACAGAAATTGCATGGCCTCCAGTTGTTTGCTGGGCACAAAGCAGAGTTAAACAGGTACTGTTTTTCTAGACTTCGTTGTGGCCTTTAATTACTGATCAGACACTGAAATTTGTATAGTAAAGTTTTTCCTTCCCTTGAGGTCTGTCTTTCTTTTTAAGCCCAAGAGCAGAGTTGTTTCAGATCCCCAGTCCAACAACACCATGATCTGATTCCAGCAGAGAGGGTAGAGCAGTCCCTTCTGCCAGTGGTGGTCACTTCACCATCATAAGACAGTTGTCTTGGTGCAGCATTCCTCAATCTTGGCAATTTTATCTCAGTCCTTTGGATGCCAGGAGAAAAGTGGCAAATCTGTAGAACACAGATTTCTCAGGCCCACATACATGGCCTGTAAATTTCTGTGTAGAAGGTGCTTCTGACAGGAAGGCTGGATTGCCTTCCAGCTGTGATGTCCAGATACTTCGTTGGGAACTGCATTTAATAATTAAAATTAGTAAAATAATTATTTGTTGGAAACTGCATTTAATAATTATGGCATACCCAGCAGGATAGGACTCCCTTCAATATATTTGAATAGAAAAAACACGACAGAAGATAACCACAACCATTTTACACTGAGTACTACTTAGCAGACTAGCATATGAAAGCTATAGGAATTAATTTTTTTAATGCTTTTTCCACTTGGACAGCAACCACACCATAACAAGGAAAGTTGATACAGAAAGAAGGCACAGACTTAAAAAAATAGATAAAAATAAAAAGTAAAGGAATTAAATCTACATTGTGAAGGATAGTACCAATCACAGCATTAGTGATTCCATAAGAGTCTCCATCTTCACATTTTTCACATCTTCAGCTACAGAGCAGATTGCAAACAAAGGAGAATTCTTATGTGGCAAAGCAGGCAAAACTTAACCAAAGGGTAGAAGTTAATTTTGAATCCAAAGCCAATAGCCCCCAAAAACAAAACTATAAGTTTCCTTCAGCCAAGCACTTTTATTGCTTAACTTGTGTAAAATTGCTCTATAATTAGAAAAAGAATGAAATGAATTTTCACTATTTTGATTATAATACATTATTATTTTCTGATACGAACATTTGAGAGACCTAAAAAGTTTTATCTTTATGAACAGATTTGCAGAGTTAAGTAGCCTGACCAACAAAAAAATATTCAAAAGCTAAGGGATTTTAAAACACTAAAAGTATGCACTTCAGGGTGCAAAGCCAGTTCTGCTTGCAGGGTTTATAATACAGCCAAGAGCATGAAAGGAGAGATGGATTGAGAGACCCATGAAAAGGATTCTAGTGCCACAATGCAAACTGTTCTTGAGGGTGAAAAAAAAAATTAAAACAGACAATCTGCAATAAATATGAGCTTGAAATAATTTTATTACAGCAGTACCCAGGGAGTTTCTTACACTGCCTCTTGTGTTATACCATGTAGAGGGTTTTTAACATCAATCTTATTTAAGGGTCTATATATACCATACAGTAGGATAGTCATTTTAGCAGTATTGGGGGTGACTCCTAGCAAGATGGCCTGGAAATAAACATCATTAGCCAAAGCATCTGCTCTTGGCCAGCGTCAGAGACAGAATATGAAAACAGACAAGCTTTTGATTATGTACTGTAAGGCCAACAGACTGCACAGAGATATTAGTTTGGGTCTCAGTGGCAAGTTAATGCTGTCGGATCAAGTCAATTAATCTTCGTTTCGGTCTGTTCAAGCTGGCCAGGCACAGCCAGAGCCACAGTTCTGCTCTGCTGGGGTGTCTCCCTGGAGTTTAAATCTCATTAACTATGAAAATAGGCTGGGGGGAAAGGACCAGCCTGTGGAGGCCCATGAAGGTGGCTGCTGCTTTCTCTTGCATGGAGGTACTAGAGAAGCCTTGTAGGAGCAGGAGCTCACTGGCTGGGTTACTCTGGTGAGGGCACTGCAAGGAAATAGCCATGGGGGCAGAGGAAGTATCAATGTCTTTCTAAAGACTTTTGTCTACTTTAAATACATGAAAAGCCACTGAAACTGAGGCCCCTTATAATGAGATAAAGGCTCTTTAAAACATCACAGGGTATTTCGATCAGTGGGTGCCATGAAATAATACCACCATGAATTAACACTGTCAGAGAAGTGAAAAACATCCAAAAGGTGGGGCCACTTTGAAGGACCCCACGTGTGATCACTGTGCACAAGCACTGCATGAAGATGGGAGCACTCATCCCGTGGCAGCAGGACAGACCCAAGAGCTCTGTGATGAGACAGAACAGAGTGTGTGGGGGGGCTGTGTGGAAACAGTCTGAAAAGACCATCTTGCAAATCCAAAGCACATGTGTCCCTCAGCTGAGGACACTCATGGAGCCAGTGCTACTGGAGGATCACTTGGCCTGTGCAGGCCAAGAGAAGCCACTGAGCCATGGGAGCTGGGACATGTGCAGACAGGCACTGCCTCGTGGCAGGTTTTCAGGAGAAATCCACATGGAAGGGATGAGATGGAAGAAAATCCTCGCAGGCTGGTATCCAGCAGTCCCCATGATGGCACAATGAGCACCATGGCTACAGCTGTGCTCTGGCCAGAACTGGGACCATTCTACAGCTCTCAGCCCACATGCCATGGAACAACTCTCATCCTTACCACTAAATCCACCCATCAAAAAGGGAGGTGGAGTGAGGGGAGGCACTCTCTCCAAGACAGCTATTAGCACAAGATGAAGGCTGGTCCCAGCTCCCAAGCTGTGCCCAGGAATTGCGTGTGAAGGCAAGAATTGGAAAGGTTTTTGGTGTGATTTTGGCCTGAATCAACAGCTTAGTGCTACAGATGGGACTGGGTACCAGTGCTCAGACATTGTGAGTACTGCCATGCTACAGTTCACCTATATACAAAGCTGTCTGCAAAGACCATATAAATCTTTACTGGTAGATGCTATCTGGAGACCAAAATGTTCCTTGGTGTTAATACCCAACTCTAGCCATTGCTATAAAATAGTGAAAATAACAGAGAAATATGAAGAGGCAAATTCAATGCGAATTTTTTTTCTTTTTTATTTTCTTCAAGAGTTCTCTGTAACTTGAATCGTTAGCTTGCTAACCAGTAAATTTCACCTCTGGACTTGAGGAATCAGTAGAAACTGTAGCAAAAAATGCAAGCAGCAGACAGACCAATGTGATAGCCTGAGGAGGAGTGTTCCCAGAAAACAAGGGAGTTATGTCTCAGCACACTACCAGAGTCACTGCAAGGTCAATATACCTGAAATAGTCTTCTTGGATTTACAAAAAAGTTGAATAAAGTCCCTCCCAAAGACCCACAATAAACAAAGTCTGGTCTTAAGGAAAAGGGGACATCCTTTATAAAATTATGTTTTTAAGGGTACGAGGAGAAAATGTAGAAATAAAGCAAATACCAAGTTTCATATGGAGGTTATGTTAGGGAACTGTGCATTTCAATGTAGTCATAAACTGTTTACAATAAGAGGCAGCTTAGCACAAGTGAAAACATGATGATGAAGCAGTACAAGAAAAGAGGAGATTCAACACTGAACAGCCAGAGGATGTCAGGGGGACACAACTTCCCCTGACATAAAAGGCTTCCAACCAGCAATATTAAGCAGTATAATGAGACTGGTAAAAGGACCAGGTGAGCTCTCATCTCATACTGACTCTTCTGAGGGCACAGCAGAAGGCAGCAGCAGAGCAGGTCATAGCCATGCTCTCAAATCAACAACACTCTTCTGGGTAACTCTAAGAATATGGCTGCAAAAAATAAAAGTTATAAGCCTAGCAACGTAACAGATTTTATTTTTAGACAAAATACAGCTCTTAAAAACATCAGTGGTAATGGAAATTTTTTTATGAGACCAAACTCTGCCCTTATTTATTATTATGTCAGTGGCTAGAATAAAATAGTATTTCATGGCTTTACTCTATTCAATTGACCTAGAACAGAGTGATTTTAATCTCTTCTTCCCTGGTTACATCTACAATGCATCACAAGATCTTATCTCCTTATCTCCAATTATGCTCTTGATCCTACTTTTCTAAACAGCAGTTTCATTTGCCCTATCTCTGTTTCCTGGAACAATCAAGATTACTGCTCCTTCTGCAACATCTCTACATGGGAAGGATTCGTATTCACAGAGAACACTGCTTCCTGATGGAAAATCATTTTCTAAGACATGCTTAGGTAACTGAGGTGCAGCACCCCATCAGGCCAAATATGATCTCTCAGATGTCTTCAAGCTAGGCAGGTATCTAAGTACTAAACATAGGATCCAAATGTAGGACTTCTGTTCCTCTCACTATTATTTCTGAACTCTATTGAAATTCAGAAGTCTCTTGCTAGAAATGACCATTGCTCACATTTTAACAGCAGAATTGGAACAGCCCAAGTTACAGATGATTTGCAGCTGGATCCCCACATTTTTGCAAACAGCTGGGCCCTTGTATCCCTTGAACTTTGCAGGCTTAAGCTACATCTAGGAAACATGCTTAATGTAAAGACTGCAGAACCTGGCAGAGATGCAAAATGCCACCTGCAGCATTTACAACATTTATTTGCTTTAACTCCATATTACTCTAACAAGGAGAGATGTGTTAGTTATCCAGCTCACATGAGATTGGGGGAAAAATGAACATTTTCCATTAGCAAATACGAAAACAAGTGCATCTTTTGTCTTCTCTTGGAACAGCAGATTGGGCTAGTTTATATGACATTCCTGGAGGGAGCATGCTCTTGCAGCATGTCATATCAGATCTAGGCATGAGCCCCTGAAACTAACACTTGCCACAAGTGCTATGAATTCTTTGTTTTCTGTATTCCAAGGGATTTTTTTTTTCTAGTTTGCTGATCAGTAGCATCTGACAATGTCTGAAATGTAAAATTCTCTGCTTGGAGAGGAATGCCACCAGGGGTGGCTACATCAGGCTCAGCAATGTGAGAACCTCCTCCCCTCCACACCGAGTGTTGTGCCCAGCTGGCTCCCATCCTTGCAGCTGACCAGGCTGCCGAGCAGCACTAACAGGCATTTTGGGTTTTGTCCTGCAAGATCTCTGCACAAAGACTATCCAGCACAGAGGCACTGCCCCACTAGTCTGCCCTGAAACCATTCCACACAAGCTGAAGTACATGTTAATCAGAATTCGCTTCCAGAGCTATCGTGTTAGCTTAATTAAGCCTTCAGTATCCCAAGAAAAACAGTCAGAAGGAGAACAATCCTGAAAGCTGGGAGAAGAACCATCTTTCCCCAGTCTGCCCTTCCAAAAGAACTGATCTAGGATTACAAAATACCTCTGCATGCAGCAGCAAGACATGAGAAGTGTGTCAAGCACAAGAAAAATTTTTATAAAAATTTGACATGATAGATAAACATAGGAGACATTAACAATAGCCAGTTTTTCATAGCCTGCTTAGATTCCTTGGATAAGAGTAGGCACATGATTAACCAAAAATTCTAGCCAATAGCTGATGTTATTTCAGCATTTTTCAAATGCTTCAACTAGAGCCTTGTCAAAATAAACGGTGGATTTGTGCTGTATGTGCTTATATGGCAAGGTTGATCCACAGTGATACTATTACAGTGTTGTAAAGCATAAAATCTAGTTAATGGTTTCTGCCAAACCATGAATCAGTTGCAAAATAGCAACCTAAAGTATGTTCTTTTTTTCCATTCTCTAATATGTCTTCACAGCACAACCCAAACAATTGCTCATAATTAAACTGATTGGAGGAGCAGACACTGGCAGGAAATACACTGCTGGCACTGCTCCAATAGCACTTCATTGTATTGGATTTAGAACAATTACATCAGTTCCTTTCATTTTGCAGAAAAGGAGGAAAGGGGCTGCTTTTTATCTTTTGCTCTCTATGAGCAAAATCAATGTTTATCAAATCTCCTGAAGCAGATTCACATATTTTTAACGAACAGCATTAAGTACATCCCTGCTGCCTTTGCCCATCCTCTTCACCTTCTTTATGGATGCTTTGTATTTTTAGTCATAATCCATTAGGGTATTTTTCAAGGGAAATATATTACCTTTTAATAATGGAAGGACAGAAAATGAAAAACATATTATACAACAAGCAAGCAAAGGTAGAGTGAAACTGGAGTCCACATTTAAAAATAACATGATTTGTGACTTCTTCCATATCCATGGAGCAAGAGTTGTGGGAACATATTATAGAGGAGAATAACATCCCACAGCACTGTAGGGAAGCTAAAGCCAAGTTTTGTTCTTAAGCAGACTTGTACAGTTTGAACAAAATTTGAACAGAGACAAGGGGGTTGCTGATACCTTAAGAGACAAAGTCAACACTGCAGGAAACTGAAACTGATCCTTCTTCACGGTGGTTTTGTACCCCAGACTAGACTTAACACTCAGCATTTCCTACACAAACCTGAAAGCATTCAGCTCTGTTCAGAGTACCTACAGCTCACAGCTCTGCACACAGATAGAAGCCATATTTAGGAGGTCCTTCAGCTAAATGAATGACCTGAATTGCAAGAAGCCTTGTTTTCAGTTCCCATGGCCCCCTTGACAGATTTGTCTTCATTCTCTTGTCATCATTTGGTCTACTGGGCAGATCATAAAGGAAGAGGATGGCTTGTTTCTACAGCAGTTTCTTGCTCCCAGCAGAACATGTGCAACTTTGGGCCTGCACAGAGGCCAGTCACAATCTGGCAGCCAGTTAGATACTCATGCATTCAATTAAAGTGCTTTTTCTCTCACACATGCCCAGCAATGTAGCACTTCCCATGAATGGCTGTGAATGGACCTTTGAAGAGGTTCTCACAGAATGAATGTACCTCTGTTTCCCTCAACTGCTGAATAGAGGGCAAACTTGTTTCAGAAATATAATCCATATTAGTAAATTTATAAGTGAGATCTGTGCATTCATATCTCATTCTTTACCCATGCAGACTTAGAAACAAAATCCAGACTGTTTTTGTGGGGGGGAGGAGGGAAGAAAACCTACTTGTGAATAGAGTACTGTGTGAGAAGTGAGGAAGATAAGGCTTGCAGCTTGCCTTCAGCTAATCCCTTTGTTTCTTTGCCCTTCTCTTCCATGATTCTAAGTCTTTTCTACCTGTATAAACAGCTCCCTGGGAGCCATAGCTGTGGCTGATGCTCCTCAACATTCCTTTAGTAGTAAATCCTATAATATAAAATATAATTTAAAATAAGAATGTTTCTATTGTAAGATGAGGTTACAAGTCACAGAATCAGAGAATTGCCGAGGTTGGAAGTGACCTCTAGGGATCATTTATCCCAGCCCCCCACTCAGAGGATGGTCAGCCATCAACATGCCACTCAGGACTATAACCAGTCAGGTTTTTAATGTCTCCCAGGGATGTCAACTCCACAACTTGTCTAGGCAGACTCTTTCAGCATTCAGCCATCTTCACAGCAAAGTCTCCAAGTATTCTTCCTGCAGTCCAGCTGGAACACATTGCCTTTCCTTCTTTCACAGGATACCACTGAGCAGGGTCACTTTCCATCCTTACTCCCACCTCTGCCCCAGTCAGGTAACAACTCCCTCTCCCTCACTCTCATTTTAATGCTGCAATCTTTCATCATGTGGTTATTTGCTGGCCTCCCTCTCGTAGCCCCATGTCTTATGCTGAAGCCCAGAAGTGGACACAGCCCCCCTGGTCCCACCAGGACTGAGGGCTCCCCTCCCTCACCCTGCTGGCAAAGCTTTTCCTGGTGCAGCTCAAGAGGCTGCTGGGCACCCGTGCCAAAGGACACACTGCTGGCTCATATCAACTTTGGATCCACCAGGAGCCCCAGCTTTTCTCCTGCAAAACTGCTTCCCATCTGGTCAGACTCCAGAATACTCTAGTACTTGGATTTACTTCTTCCCAGGTGGAGGAATTCATACTTCCTCCCTTTGGTGAACATTGTGTGGTTCCTGGTCACCATTTCTCCAGTTTGTCAAGATCCTCTGAATGGCAGCACAACACCAGAGTATCAGCCACTCCTCTCAGGTTTATATCCTCTACAAAGCAAGTTCTAGACCCAAATAAACATGAAACTGTTTGAACCAGAAGAAGTTGGGATGGAAAAATTTCTTCACAAAAATGTTTGTCAAGCACTGGACCAGGCTGCCCAGGGAAGTAGTCACCATTCCTGGAGATATTTAAAAGTTGTGTAGATGGGGCAGTTTAGTGCCCCATCTAAGGGTTTAGTGGTGGATTTAGAAGTTCTGGGTTAATGGTGTGACAATTATCTTAGAGAACTTTTCCAGCCTAAATGGTTCTGCAATTCTAAAATAGGAGCAGGAGTACATTTTGACCTATGTCACCAATGGATTCTTGTTGCAGGGTTTGCACAGCCCCAAAGCTGCTTGAGGCCACCTAGACTTGAGAATCACCATCAGCTCACCTGTCAGAGGCACAGAGGGGCTGCTGTGCAGAAAGACTATTTGTCATGTTTGTGCTGCATCATGCCACTCCCAGCCATGAGAATAAATCAATTACATGGGAAAATGAAGGAGAAATAGCAGCTGCTTGTTGCAGAAGTGCAGCGACTCTGAGACACAAGTAAAATATCAGC
Source organism: Dicaeum eximium (assembly GCA_013396995.1). Taxonomy (NCBI): domain Eukaryota; kingdom Metazoa; phylum Chordata; class Aves; order Passeriformes; family Dicaeidae; genus Dicaeum; species Dicaeum eximium. The sequence goes on from VWZP01000846.1 coordinate 98,027, forward strand.
ATTTTAAATTGGATGTTTTTTTCATTTTGTGAACAATCTCCTTTTGCAGTTTATCTTTCTGTATAAGAAGTAGGGTGCCTACTTTCTATTTATAACTTTTCTGGGAAAGAGTCAATGTTTTGGTTTCAGTATAACACTGTTAGAACAGAAACATTCCAGAGCCCCAAACTAAAAGACAAATTCATATTCATGTTTGTGTTTCCCTTGAGCCTGTGCTCCCTAGCAGAAACACTTGATGGGCACAATGTAGTGTAACTGCTTGACTTGTACATTTGTAACTAGCATATCCAATGCCATTTCCAGCAGATAATACTGTATGAGTAAACACTGACTTGTAGCTATTTTTAAATCATAATTTATATTTCCAGATGAGCCAGGTTGTCTTTTCAGACAAGGAGGATTAAATTTAGTTTCCTTAACAGACATAATTAAATAATGATGTTCTTGAGAGAAAGGGATGTTCTGCTCAGGTAGAAGATGATTAGCATGTGCCAAACCAGTTTCCTGATTTGCCAGCAAATTTCCTGAGTATTCTCAGCCAAAGGGCTTAATCTGCTTCTGTTTCCTATCTGCAAAGGTGGCATATTCCTACTTCCCTTCTTCCCACTCTTTAGATGTAAAATGCTAAGAGCAGAGCAGCACTCTCCAGAGGTTTCAGATACCAGAATGAGGGACCAGCAGTGACAGAGTAACCCTAATTTTTATTTAGGACCCTCCATATGAGGACTGAACACTTCTGGCCTGCAGACAGCTGTGGTACATACTGCCTTTATAAACAAGATGCATTTGAACATTTGCTCTTTGAGTCACATTGTTTAGAGCAATTCTTCTTTCATCAAAAGGCAGATAACATGGTATCTCAAATATAAGAGAAAGTTTGGAAGCACAGAATACTTATCCCATTCTAAATCCACCACCTATTGGCCTCAGGGAACAAAAAATTAAAAACACTTTCAGTACATTTTAGATTCCATTCTCTAGGTGAACTGATATGCTGGGGATAGATGTGTATGAACATGAAGATACAACCTAGGGCAAGCCATTAACGATTAAATTTAGGCTTGCATTTATTTGGGATTTTTTCAAAGTATTCACATCTACTGATTTTTTATATTCTTACATTGCTTTTTGTATCTTGGTTTCATTCACCACAGGTGACAGCAGTACCAAATAGTCAGCACCATTTTTCCACACAGAATTATGAAGCCCAAGAAAAAAACCCCAGACTCTGCAAGCAAGAAATGCTATCTCTATCTTGCCAGCTCAGCTAGTCATCACTGTTGCTACAGCTTTAGTGACAGAGGAATTGTGCTGGAAGAGTGCCCTAACCACTTCACCAAACCAGACAACAAAGAGTTAGATTTGAGAGGAGAGTCACCATCAGAAGTGCTGGAAACAGAATGTGTTTTGTTATACTAATGTTTATTGGAAGTACAGCATCACCAAAGCATTACTGAGGCAAACCAAGACTAGCCAGGAAACTATCACTTTTGGTTTTTTTCATATTTCCAGTAACTTGACCTCTTTTTTAACTATAGAACAATCAACACAAGAGCTTTATACTGGTTTCTTACAAAAATACAGCCTTAGAAATGCCCTAATATCATCCAGCCTGATACTCTGGCTTGTTTCTTTACATCATTTTGCAACATCTCTTTGAGAAAAGACTCTCTTAATGTTGTTGTCAGCTTGAAGAAGCACCATCCATCTCCTGCTTTACTCCCAGAACAGAGCCCTGTCAAAGAATAGCTCTTGCAAGATATGACATCGAACGGGAGAGTCCTTGTTTTCTTTTGGCCAGTCTCCCCTCCTGAAAGACTAACTGAAGAATAACCTTCAGAAAAGACAAGTAAACAGTAACCTAAAAACAAATTAAATGGAACTTGATTTTTAGCCATCTTTCTCCTGGCCTGATCAAGTCAGTCCCAAACTCATCCCACAGCCCCAGTGCTCAAAGCCAGGAAAAAAGCTTGTGTGGCAGGGCTTGCTGCTCTCATGTTAATTAAAAGTCTATTCTTCCTTGAATTTAACATTTATTTCAGAATTTGATTAGGAACTATGTTTTAATTTGCTTTTTTCTTTGCCATGGCATTTTTTCACTCTTATAGACCATCCTTGGACAGGATTGGAACTAGTACAAAACCTTTTGTTTCCAGGCACATGGGTTTCAGCCTTATTTATGCTGTTCTGAGAGGTATGAATAAATTATGCCATATTTTTTTCTGACATGTATTGTTAGCTAGATCTCTCCAGAGATAGACACAGCTGGTGCTCCATTCTGAGACTACACATGTGAGTTTACAGAAAAAGTATTTCCTTGCAAGTTAATATCACAACAACCCAATGATTTCTTTCTCCTCTTGTATTTTAATCCAGCTGATTTTATCTCCAACTCTACCTTCCAAACCATGTATACATCCAAATGACCTCAGTTTGACAAGCTCATGCAAGGCATTTAATTGCAAAAAACCCAGCACCAAGCCCCAAAATTAAATTCTCCAAACCATCAGTTGATGTTAAATGCAGCTGCCTAAAATATTGCCCATTGAACAGGTTCTTCTGAAAAGTTTTGGTAGTTGAACAATCATCGCATAATCTTTGCACAATTATCTTTTTTTTCCAGAGTTTTTATTTATTTTTTCACCAGACAAATTAGATCACTGCCTGAACTCCAACTCCCTCAACATCATTTGACTGCTCAGCTGAAAATATTTGCTTTTATTTATGTAGTACTGGAGGCCATACCTTATACCCTAGAGTTCAATAACACAGCATTGGGGCCAGAGACTGACTTACATAAAGACCATATGAAAAGACATCCTGGACACAATAGGCCATATGTCTAAGACAAGGAAAAGATTCCTTAATCTCTGCCATTTTGATAGAAAAACCCCAGCTGGCAATCCCCCTTTTTAGTTTGTATTGCTGTTTAGGAAATTCCTGACTTGTCCCAGTGTTTCACTAGAGCATGGCCTGTCCGATGGGTGGGAGGGACAAACCCTCTTGCTGCTGGGGGTGAGCTGTGGCAGAAGCCTTGTTCCCATTAAACCAATCCTCCAAGCAGCTGCCTGCCAGCCCTGCCAGCCCCTGCCTCTGCCCACAGACACTTTTTGTTACCCTCTGCCTCCAAGAGGGCAGCATGCCCCAGCCCCAGGGCATCTCTCCTGCAATGGGGGAGAGCTCAGTGCTGGCAGCCCAATGGCCCCGCAGCCAGATGGAGGATTTGGGCTACTACTGACCAGGGTTATTGTGCCAGATGAGATCACTGCAACATTCTTGGAGAGCCCTGCACACATTATTGGAAACAGAGTGGGAGCTTGGAGGGGAGGAGGAGCTCTCCCACATGGAAAGCTTTGAGACTACCAAATATAAAGTTCTCACTCAGGGGCTGAAGTTTCCAATGGTAACTAAGAAGAGCTTTTCCATTAGCAAGTTCTACATTAAAATTCTTCTGCGTCATTAATAAAATTCTCCTCAGAAATCTGGAAAGATTTAATAAATCCTGATAAGCTGGAGGGGTTGGAGGGTCAGGGAAAGAAAAAAAAAAAAAAAAAACCAACAAAAAAAAAACCAGAGAAATGAATGCTCTGAGTTGTGTGTAGGTAACAAATTATTTCTTCATTAGTTCTTCTACTAGGTAAAGACAGCATGTGTACAAAAAAGAAGTCCTATGCATTGGTCTGCATTGACCAAGTGACCTAATCAGTGGACTTAAGGAAGGCTTTCTAGTGTCTGAAAGAACTGTGGTCAGGCTCATGCTCTTCCCAGATGTCAGCAGAACCAATGGGGCATCACCTCCCAAGTCACTGCCAGGTCTCTCGGGAGAAGAGACAGCTGTGCCTCCGTGGGGCCATAACCAGGAGCTCACACACCTTCCCCACCATCTGGCCACAGGAAGCATCACTTAGCTCTTGTTACAGAGCCATACACATGGGCTGGAAAATTCAGTTTGCTCATTTTAACAGGAAATGCTGCAGAGCTGTTGTACAGTTCAGAACAATTATATTTGCAAATACACTCTGTGAGGAAAAAAAACATTAGCAGTGCATAGAAACAGCCTTCCCTGCAAGCATCTTGCCTTCCTTAGTCTTGCCTAATTTATTTGTGGTTTGTTTACTACATCTCATTATATCTTTACAAAAGAAATTACATTTGCTTTAACATGAATGCCTGTGCTTTGCTCTTAAGTCCTTAATAAACTGTAGCTCTGGATTCATTTCTCACTGGATAACTATTCAAAGAAATAGTTACTTACTGACTTTTCTTCATTGCAGAAAGAGCTATTCATGCATGACCATACTCAATTGTATTTATTTAGAAGGCAAATAGAAAAAAACCAAAACAACACAACCACCCCCCTCAATAAACAAAAAACCCCAATCAAACAAAAAAACTCAAAACAACCACACCATACTAATAAATAGCTCATGTCTTTTGAAAAAAAAACCCAAAAAACACTTATCTTCCTCAGATCCATAGGACACTTGAAAGGAAGAGAAACATGCAAACATGGTATTCTTTTCAATTACTTCAAATTTTTAATGGTTTAGGTCTTGAGGTTGTGCATGATCTGCCACTGTCCCCTGAAAGACATTTAATTTCCCTTGTATCAGCGGATTCCAGGAGGATCAACAATTGGAAAACTCAAAGGAAACAGGATTGGCAGGTGCTTTGCAGAGATAGTTGTGACTGGGAGCAACACAGAGAGGAACACACTTGTACCTGGGTTTGCTGCTGAAGGATCCCAGGAATGCTCAAAAGCTCCTAAAGTATGAGAACAATAACGTGATGGGATTCTCCACCCCTCTTCCATGGTTTGCATTTCCTGAATGTGACTAGAAATGACACAAAATTATATGATGATCCATTCTTTGCATACCCTTAAATACTTTCAGTGGACCAAAAAAGTGTGAAAGTAATAAAAGCCAGAAGTGGAATTTCCAAACCACTCAGGAAAATCCCACCCGGTGTTTCTTAGCTTGAAATAAACTCATTAATTTGGGGTGGGATTCATTCTACTTAAATTAGCCCTGTGAAGATGAGTTGGCTAGGCTGAGCTAGTGACTGCACGCTCCCCAGCATCAGTGGAAAGCAATGCACACCCCCAGGAGCTGCAATGAATCACAGCAACGCAGCGATGGATTTTTCCAGAGCACCCATCCAACAATGTGCACTTCAGGAACCTCTGAGCCAGCGTTTGCAGCTTTATGTTAAAACCTGTCAAGGGCTCCACTGCAGAACTCTTTCCTCTCTTAAAACTGAGCACGTTCTCCTGCACTGTCTTTCCTAGCCTGCAATGTGCTATTTACCCTCAGTAAGCCCTTTCTTCTGATCCCCTAAGTGCTCACTCCTTTGAGGATTACTGACTTCTTTTGCAAAGCCATGTGGTCAATCTCAACCTTTGTCCATATTAACTGATCCTTTCAAGGACTTTCAGGCAGCTTCTAAGGCATGACATCCCTCCAAAAGCTAAGCCAACTCTTCCATAGTATATTTATTCAGGCTTCCACTACTACCTAATTTATTACCGCATCTATCATTTTTCCAAGTCTAAACTGGTCAGCACTTTTCTTGAGCTTGCTAGTAACTTTCTGGAAAGGCACCCATTATATATTAGACAGTTTTCAGTCCTCTCATGCTCACACAAGACAAGAGAACTCCAGGTAGCAGCTTAGCTACTTCAGTCTTTGGTGGACTTCACCTAGTCCAAATTATCTTACTTCGTTGGTTTGGTCTGTAAAGCTTCAAATCAGTGTTGCTTAAAGTCACACCCCCTCTTCTGATAAGCAAATGTGGAGCTCCTCAATACTTCATATTTACAAGCCTGTTTTCCCACTTGTGTCTTTTCACATACTTTGATATTTTAAATTATTTTTCAATTATAGAGATATTTCTTTATCATGTGAACTCACTGTCTTGAAAAATAGCCCAGACATTGCAAACTGTTTCATAGATCCCTAGGTTCCCATTGTTCTGCCTAAAGAACAGAAAGATCTTAGAGGTCTTTATCAACTTAAATTATTCTGTGACTCTAAGATTTGAAAGAGCCAGGATCAAGCCCCAAAAAGAGGGAGGAAAAAAAAAGAATGGTATGGATAATTTTCCAATTGTTGTAAAGATCCTCATGACCCCCATGAAAAGCTCCACATCAGCTTTCCCTGAGGACAAAGCTATCACCACTCCATCTGCCTCCTCTCAGAAAAACAAATAGTATTGTAAATGCTGACAGTGCCTGATTTATAGGTTAGGGTTTTTATTCAACTATCCAAGTGCTAATAACACAGTGTTTTAACACTCTCATACTTACTCTGCCAAGATTTCAGCTAAGTTACACAATTCACCTTCATCACGCTTTCCTTTGCCTTTCCAATAGAGAAATACAGTTTAAGCACCCCAAGATTCAATTCAGACTATTAAATCAATTTCAGCTCACCAGAACAACTAATAAATTATGAAAAAACAACCCCCAAGATTCCTTTAGCTTCAGGTCAGATATCACTTCATTTGCAACAGCAAAATTCTGAACAATTCCTTACCAGTGGACTTAAGAATACCTCAATGCTATCAGCCACCCATCATTTTTGTGCAAGTTACACAGAATTTAAGGTGCTCCCTCATCCATTTCTGAAGAGCTCCCTTTTCCTCTGCAATGTCCCCATTTTTAGGAAATGTAAGTGGGTTTTTTTCCACAGAGATGAGTAACCTACCTGTACTGTTGAAAAAAAAAAGCAAGCAAACAAACCAACCATCTCTTCCACCACCATGTCTCCAAACAGGTAATTCAAATTCAGCAGAGAATACAAGTTTAATAAGGGAAGTACATTTTCTTTCTTCTCGAAAAGCCTACCCACCTTCCACAATTACATAAACCACCAAACATCCCCACCCCCAATCAGAGGGAACATCTAGCTAAATACCTCTTCTCCAGGCTGAGCTCAGGTGCTACCAAACAGCCTAAGAATGGAAACACCTGGAAGCAGTTAGGGCAGTTCCTGCGCAGGGAATGAGGCAATGCTCATTTTCCACCCCTGTGGTTATTCACAGAACATTAACAGCAAGTGCTCAGCAATGTGTTTTCTTGCCACACTCTGAAGAACACACCTACTGCTGCTAGCCCTGTCAGAGCTACGGCAACCCTGGGTCCAAACCCTGCTGCTCACTATGGTATGGCATAGCTGCTTGCATCAGTTTATTTTTATGAAATGCATTCGTTTTTAAATTAAGATTAAATGTAACTTCATTCCTATGCTTTTGTAAAGAGATGTGCTGGAGGCAAAGCCTGAATTACTGTCATTTATTGCATTAGCATGTAAGAAGCTCACAATATACCTTAACTGCAGCTGATGCCTAGGCCAGAAGGTATCACTAGATCACTACAGATTTCATCTGCAGATTGCACAAGATTTGTGGAAACTTTCCCATTTTGAAGGCAGCAAAAGAGAGAGGCAGATAGCTGCAAATGAAAAAGTAAAGGAGCCTAGAATTGAGCCAGCTTTTCCAGGTGCTAAATATACATTATTCACTTAAAAATATGGTTCCCATAGCCATAGGCTGTCCAACCCTTCTTCCTGGCCCATCACCTCTGCTCCTTCACTGTGCAGGACAATGACAGAACAAACAGGTGTAAGAGTCTAAGGCCACACTAAGTTGTAACTGAACCATGGTCACCTAAGCAGGCTGATGAATTTATGATCAACTCCTGTTGTAAAAAGGAAGGTAATAAAAGGGCAAAAAATGCATCTCCAATGACGAGGTTATGTAAAAACTCATGCGACTGAATAAGGTGGGGATGTACTTGTAGGGCTGATCCTTCATCTCCCATTTATGCTGGTACCAAAGAAGAAATGCTTTTTAATTACAGAAAGATGAAAACTGAATATCACTACTGTCTTTACAAAAATAGTTCACTAAAACTGAGCTACCTATCACTTATCCATATGCCAACAATATGCCTTTTCCATGAAATTCTGCAGATTCCTCCTTGGGTCACAGAAGTATAGAGCATCCATTGTTTATTTTCATCCTTTTGTCAGTATGAACTTTGTATCACAGGCAACAGAATCTTTAAAAGTCTCTTTGTATCAACCTAAAGCAGTTAATTTTTGGAAGAAGCTAATTAAGGTATAATATCTGAAAGCAAATTTTAGCTTTTTAATTGAATTCCAGTCCTATATAATTTACTATTAATTTGGTTTCTGACACTGGATGATTCTCTCCAGCTAATAAAAAAACTTTCCCACTTCAGCAGTCCCATCCCCCCCCATTTTGCAACCACTAGCAAGTCACAGTAATCTACTTTGTCCTTGAGAGTTAGCTGGCATTGGATTCCCAGAGGATGGTCACCCCTCTAATATTTCTATAAAATTACAATGTAGTCAGACAAATTCCATAAAGTTGCATAATTAATGAAGCATTAAAATATATTTGAGCTAAGAGTGCAATATAAAAGGTGCTTTAAGTAGGTGCCAACACTACCTCCTGTGCATGTAGGTTGTTCTTGGGGTACAAGGTACTGAACTATGTATGTACCCTTGCAAAGGAATTAGATTTGTCCTCTCTATAGCTTTGAACATTGGCCTTGTGGTTAAAAAAATGCACCAAGAATATCCCACTGGGCATCACCACCTCTTTCAGTCCAACTGTCCATGCAAGTGCCTCAATTCTATCCTTTTCCTTTCTCCTGCTTACAAGTAGAGGTATTTCAGCTATCATCTGTAAATACTGAGAACTATCCAAGGGTGCTGGGGGTTTCAAAAAGGACCAAAGTCATTCTGATCTATTTTAATGTTCTAGGAAAGCAATCACTGGATGAATAGAAGCAGCAGGAGAGGTGAAAAATGGAAAGATAAAATAGTGAAGCAGAGACTGATGCTTTAGTAATCAGTAAACACTTGTGCTGATTCCCAAGCCAGGTAGGACCAGTTGATCATATCTTTCTACAAACTTTTGTACAACTCTGTGTTGAAGGAAATCCTGATACAAGTGGATTTTGATTGATTCAATTATCTTTTGAGTATTATTTTGTTTATCTGGCCAAATCCCACCCAAGTCTTTCTGGTATTATCAAAGGGCATTTGAAAGTTCTAGGGATTCTGTCACTACTATCCAGCCATGCTACAGCACTTCCATTTGAAGCTGCACCTTTTTTCCAGTGAAATTGAACTATTAGCTGTCCTTTCAATGAATCCATGAATGGCTAGAAAGTTTCACTGACTAACACAGCAAGTGAATTACTCTCTATGGCTTTTATACATGGTATATAAGTGACACAGTTTAACATGGAGAAAATAATTGTTGACACACAGTAATTACATATAATTTCATATGCTCCCGATATGTGCAATTTAGTGTTTTATTAAACAAATACAGTAGCTAACCAAAATCAGACAGCTGATAATGGAAAATAACATTAAAGCCTGTGTTCCTATGGTAATTATTGGTCATCCAAAATGGCATATGCTCTAAAACATAACACAGAAAATGATCTTCCTGTGAAATAAGAAATACAATAGAAATAAAGCTAAGGAACATGTTTATTTCTGAGCTTTCTGCAAGCAAAATTGCTTTGATACAAAATGAGTTCAATGATACAGTGCTACCATCCACTCAAGCAAAAGAAAACCTCACATTTACATGAATGCACTTTATATTGATATTCTTACAGAATAATAGTTTGGATATCCAGAATGTGTCTGGCCTCATTGAAAGCAATGGCACAGAAATGCTGCAAGGTATTGGAGTATCATATTATTGGCAAGTGCTTAATTACCTCTGTGAGTTCTCTGAGAGATGCTGTATAAATAAGGGTACTGTGAATGTGTGTTTGTATTCCTTAGTAGTTTTGACATACATTGTTTAGTGTTTGTTTGCTCAAAATGTGTAATTGTGTCTTTTGGCTTTCAGTATTCTCTTTTTCTTTTTTAAAGAAAAATCATGAGGTATCCTTTACTGTTAACTAATGACATAGTGATAGGCCTTTTTTATTGAGGTTGCAGAGACTTACTGTACATTCAGTACACTGTACATTCGGCAATTATTTTTAGTGTACTTTCTACATGTTACTGTGTACAACCGTTAGTTTACATTAGAACTCTTCCCCTTCTCACAGGATATGGCAAAACAAAAAAGAATCTGACAAAAATTATACACATAAAATAAGAAGACAAATACACAAATAAGGCCATCTGCAGAATTAAAAATCCACCTCTTGCGATATTTCACAGTAATTTCTACATAATATTTTACATCTTAAGAACTTAAATATTTAATGCAAAAGGAAAAGACCTTTATGGAGCCAATCATATTATCTCTTCAAGGACTTGTCCAATTTGCTGGCTAGTGGCCTTCTCTGGGGGGTTGGAATTTTAGAAGGCTTGGTGGCTCCTGGCCGAGAACCTGCTCGGGGTGTCGGCCTGCTTGCAGCAGGAGCAGTCTCTGACATATCTGAGCACACAGACTGGATTTCCGAAATGTCAAAGTCAGATGCGTCACTGCCTCGGCGGCTGCTCGACCTGCTGCCAGCCTTGCTTCCTGCTCGGCTACCAGGTCTGCTTGGAGTTCTTCTGGTGTCTACAAAGAGAGAAGAAAACCACCAGGATTAAAGGTAAGGATGGAAAACCTGTGCAGGTCATTCCTAGGTCTTTGGCAACCCCAAAATTCCTCGTTGCACAAACTAAACTTCAGACCTCTGCCAGGCAAGCTAATGATGCTGTGTCTCACACTAAAGAAAAGGAAAGGCAAGATCAAATGCTGACACATAGTTAATTCATCACTAGTACATTTTACTAAAAATGCATTATCCTGGCAGCTTTTCTTGACCTTCTAGATATGCATTGTACCTTCACTCAACAGCCAGAGCCATTTTCTCAGCTATTAATTGAAAAAAAAAAAAAATCAGTATCTGGTTTCTTCATGCATTCATGATTTCTAAGTATAGGCATCTTGGAGATGCAAATGAACATTCCAATATTTAAATGTGTACCACTCTTTTTAAAAAAAAAATAAAATCCATACAGATGAAAGCTGCAAGTGAACAAGGGCAAAGTAGACATCCAGCCCAACAAAGGGCTGAGAAGATGAGCTCTCAGCAAGCCTGCTAACTAAAAGCCTGCCCACACAATGTGCCTTGAAGAAAAAAACACAACAAGGAATCTTAAACAGAAAACAATTGATGTGGTTTTTCATAATTTTCCAATTACTAATTAAGTATTTTTGATCTTCACAAATCTGGTTCCCTGTATATATGAAGAACACTGTGTTGAAAAGCACAGCTTCACTGCTTTCTATTTTTGTACACTGCTTTAAAAAATCTCTGTGGGATATTCCTTAATAAAGTATTCTACAGCTGCTCCCTGCAGTTCTTCCAAAAGAAATGGACAAGTCATGACTAAGTGACCCCTTTGCTCCATCACAATTGAGAATAACTTGAATACTGTAAAGAACTGGATCCTTTGAGTAAATGCTTCCTCCCCAGTTCCTTGGGCAGATACCCAAGGAGGTACCCATTGGAGGTACCATTGTCAAGAAGATTGCAGTCATGAATTTGCACATCCAGAGCTGAACATGTGAATGGAGGACCTGATTATGTGTACCCTCAGCAATGGGCAGACAGTATGACTTTTACTCCTTCCCACTCTTCTGACATCTCCCTTGAACCCTAATGTGACCTTAAGTATTCAGGTGGAAAACAAAGCAAGTGGTAGATCAACCTCTGAAGTCAAGATACTCACCTGCAAACTGAGCTCTGACTCTGGTGGCTGCTGTTGACAGGATGCCACTGTCTTCTCCCGAGTGGAAACCCTTCCCTGATAGATACCCTGGCAGTCTGAGTTTACTTCCTTGAATTGGTGTTCCCTGTGCAAACCAAAACACAACAAAAAAAGCTTTTTTAAGGACTGGTATTAGGGACTACACAGTTTAGAATATGATCATCATAACATTCACTGTGAATCTGAAATACTGGTTTAAGCCACTATGGGCATCATTCATAATGTGAAGTTTAGAATGTTCCTTTAGCAGTTTGCATTTGTAGTAGTCCAAATGTAAAACAACAACAACAACAACAAGTTATTTTAACAGTCTGCTTAACATTTTAGCATCTTAGTGTGTATTTCAATGCATATGAAGAAAGAAAAAAGCTATCTTCTTAAAATTAGTCAAGCAGGTAAGGTTAGTTGATGGTACATATTGAGATTTTATGTCAGAATAACTTTTTTTCCTATCATTCTGGCTGTAGTTATAGGTGATGGAAATATTTTAAAAATTGGAAAAAGGCTACCAAATTTCAGAAACCTTTTGCTAGGAGGAAAAAAAAACCCAAGCCAAAACAAGAAAAAAAAAAAACAGAAAAAAGGGCATAGGACTAATTTTAAAAGTTCTAGTTGTCAATACTGCCTTACAGTGTCTCTACTACACAGTCTTACCCTGCCTGCTTTCTTATTTCTGAAAAGAATCTTCATTTACAGTCTGCTCCAAATCATAAAATTTGTTTCAGAGCCACAAAAATCGAATAATCAGATCTCAAAATGAATATCACTCACTAAATAAGGTGTATGCAAATAAGAGGAAAACTACAGTATTCACAGTAATTTAAAAACACAAAAATACTACATAAATATTCAAAAATAAGAAAAAGCAATGCAGTGACAAATGCAATTTGTGGAGTGGCCTGGATCCCAGGATCCTGCATTCTGTGCCTTTGATCCCCATACAATTGTAGGCAGAATTAGGCACTGAAAACCAGGATCCAGAGAAGTGTGTTGGAAGCTGCCTTGAGCTAAGAACAGAGCAGAGGCCTGGCAGGAGCTTGCCTGGCAGCTGCCAGTTCAGATCATTTCTGGCACTTCTGAACAGAGGAGTGCTGAGATGTCACAGAGCAATCTGCTGGCTCTGACAGGGCAGGTCACAGCATTAAATTCCTGTTAAAGCCAAGTACAGTGCTTGACATGCAGCTAGCCCCACCCTGGGAATCTCTGCTGGACAGACACTGCTTGGGAGGGTAAGGAGAAAGAGAACACTGTTACCTCCACTGGAGCTGCTGCACTCTGGGCAAGGCATTGGGATGGAATCACCAGTGCAAAAAATAAAATTAGCCTGTTCTTCAGTTTTGCCCTAAGCCCAAACGCAGTTTACATATAAAATGAGTAACTGCTCTCTTGGGCAGTAAATGCTGCAGAATGCCTTAGAAATTCACTGAGCCTACCCCACCCTAACCATTCCATTTACAATCTTAAACCACACTGGTTTACATAAAAGAAACTCATTGAAACTACTGGCAGTTGGAAGAGCAGATAAAAAATACAGTGCCCCCACATGAAATCAGGCCAGCTGCTTTCCTGTCATTGTAATTCAATGAAAACAACACCTTTCCATGTTTATAGACCCTTTAAAGTGCCATCAATTAATCTTTCACTGCAGTTACCAGCTAAGAGATGAAAGAAAATACAGGAATATATTAGAAACTGACAACTGACTAAACTCTGTGCTGTTAATCAGTCTAAGCCACAGCCCTGTGTGCTTGCAGTGCTGTACCCACAGACACACCTGCAGTGTGCACAACAACACACACAGAAGGATGGAGGAAGAAGTTTGTTGTGCATCTCTGACCAAAGCCATGCTGAGGTTATAGAAACTTCACACCAGAAGGTGTCACACGAACAGCAACAGGTATCAAAGGGCAGATTTGTGAAAAGCAGATACAACAGAGGGGGTGATAGCACAAGCTTCTCCTCTCCAAGCCCTCCATCCAACCCAGGGCAAGAGTAACTCCCACAAATGACACATCAGTGTGCAGCCTGATCCAGCTGCAATCTTTTCACTGACTGTAATGACATTAGAGCAAACACTTTGGCTCCAAGCCCCTTCAAATTTTACATACAGCCTAATTGCCAGCACAATCCTAATTGCTATACTAGCAATTTCCATGTAAGCCATGCTAGTTTCCTGTTAAGTCATCAAATAGCTATCCTATTAGAGCAATGATTGGTCACTACCCCCCTAAACAAAACTTTCAGTTCTTGTAAAGATTTACGCATCACAGCCAGACTTTTGTGCGATCTCCTTCCCTGTGATTGGATATTTCTTTATTTAGTGGTCTTGCACTATAGATTATGATTTATTAATCTTGTGCCTGCAGTTCAGAAACATTGTAGGACTTCATGAATTCAAAGTAAACAATTTTAGAAAAGAAACCTGCAAAGTATACTGAATGTTTTATTTTTCTTTAAAAAAAGTACTTTTCCACATTTCAAACGTTTCATTCCATACTTTTTTGATTTACTAACCATTAGAGCTTTAAACATTAGCTCATTGAGGCTGTATTTTCTTAAAAATTAAAAAAAAAACACTTGAAAAATAGAACATAAATAAACCCCACAAACTTGGGGGGGGAAGAAAAGTAAGAAATAATTTGACAAAGGTCTAAAATAAAGACAATGCATTAACACACACAGGATGTTGCAGCTCAGAAGCACTGAAATGCTAGTGGCTGTTAGTGAAGTGACAGTTTTAGTGAAGGAAGTCATTAGACTAGAATTTCTGTCCTTACTGTACCTCTGCAGATGACCCTTGATAGTCTGAGGATTCTGGTAGCTTAGAAGGAGTTGATGTTTTGCTGTTTGTCAACCATGGTTTACCATAGTTGCGTGTTAAATGATGTGGTGTCTGTATGAAACAATAGTAAATCAAAATATGAAGGACAGTAGAGGACAACTACATCATGGAGAAGGATACCTGGGCTTTCAAAAATCTCAGCAGAAATAAAATATAAGCAGAAAAAGTTACTGACAAATGTTCTAAAATGAAGAGATGACAGAATTTATTTTTCAAGTGAAATGGAGAGGTTTGTTGATCTGTCAGAGCAGTTCTCAAACTGCCGGTTAGTTCATGTGGCACCTTAAACGTAGGAATTCTTCTACTGCCATGTTGGGAACAAACAGTAGAGAAAACATATTGAAGACACTTCTCAGATCTACCCCAGACTATGAAATAAAATGGAGATACTTTTTCTTCATCAGCTAGAGAAAGCACCGATCTTACAGGAGCAAGGAAAAACCCAAAAATTCAATCTACATCCCTTTTGTTAACCAGTGTGGTTTTGTACATTCTCCTTACCTTTGGTGTACTTGTAGTAACAGCCTGTGGGGCAGCTGCCTGGCCAGCCTGACTTGACAGAGAAGTGGATCTGTTGGGAGAAGCACCTCTTGAAGAGGGTCGTGATCTGCGGCCCCTAGGTCGGAAAGCAGCCATGCTCTGACTGGCACCATCTGCCAAAATGAATTTTTCACGCAGCTCCACGTTTGTCCTCCCTTTAGCTGCAAAGAGAGGTGTCCATTGATTCAGATATGAAAGCTGTCACCAGGCTGTTTATTGCCATTTTTGCCATGCCAACTCCAACATATTTTAACAATAAATAAAATGCATTACTGTGTAATGCATTTATTTTAGACACAGAAGAGTTATGTGCAGGACTCACTTATTCTAATACTTTATGCCAGCAGGAATGAACCACTGTCAAAGGAAGTCAGCATGATAATGGAATGCTCAACGTGCTAAACCATTGTTAATCAATCAACTATTAATACATAGACACAACCTGATGGGCAGTTTTGCTAACTCTACAGCTATTCATAATAAATCATACTTGCTTGGATGTTCTAGAAGAAATTACAGGAAAGCAGCAAATATATTTATTCAAAACTATGAAGTTATGTAGTTTGGCAACATGCAATGATGAACATAAAACCCAAACTGTGATGAAGTAATTAGTGGCTAAGCACTCACACACACACACATACAAACACACATATGAGAGAATGTTCTGCATGAATAAATGCAAGACATGTTAGCATTTAACTGTGTCAGTGTGAATGGCAATTGTTTTTGAAACACTCTTCAAGCGTGTCAAAAAAATTAGCTTGCAAAGCACCAGCCCATGTAGGAATATGTTAAGCTAAATATGATGGGTGAAGCATATAGTTGAAAGTATACATATATTAAAAAAGCAGGAAGGAAATTAAGAGAGAGAAGAAGAGGAGAAGGAGACACAGAGAGGGGTTTGCCAACCTATAGTAGGCTGAGTGGTAATTGAAGAGTTTGATTCCGAACGTAACATTTTACTCCCGTGATGATGAACTAGAAAAAATGACACAGGACATGGGTCACATTAAAGAAATTGTTAGCAGGAGAAGATATCAAGTACAGCAGCTGCATATGCAAGAGACTTGGAGCACCAGGCCAAAAGACAGGACTTGAGCAAAAGCTGTCCCTAAGTGTTCTGAGGTGAGCTCTCAAAGGTCTCCCAGGGAAAAAGCAAATGGCGCTTGGACAGACTCGGCTACAGTCCCAAGTGTACTTGTGTAGCAGCAGTATTTATCTGCTGACATAAAGAAGTAATACAATCTAAAGAGATTTTCTATGACTAGGTGCAGTACTTTTAAAACTGTTTATGACAACAGTTCTCTGCAATACGATTCATCTGCATACACAAGGAGCACTTGGTGGAAATGCAAATTTGCTAGGTGAAGTGGTTTAGGAGAAGTTTGAACCTGTGTCACTGACTTCAGTCAGACAAGGATTAGGTACCAATGCACAACATCCAGTATAGTTGATCTTACTATATTCTTTAGACCCACTGTGTTGACATCTGCTCACATATACCCAAGAAAAGAGGTCCTTCTTTTATTCTTTTCAATTTCTATTCCTCAAAAGTGCAGAGTAGTAGAAAATAAAATGTGCCTCAGAAGATCTGGCTTCACTGAAGGGTTTATTTGGTTAGTTCTGTTGTACCCCAAACATTTTCCTCAGGCCTATTGATGGGTAGACTGTTAAAATTCATTCCTAGGTTGACACTGAAAGATAGAACACTTAATAAATATCCAATTAATTTATTGGAATTCCTTATTACAGTCCTCAGTATTGTCTATAGTGCACTCAGAAATTCACATCTGATGTAATGCCCTGGAGTGACAGAGCACTCCCTGCTCCCCCGGAGCACAGCATCCTCCAGACCAGAACACTTTCCTCTTGCTTTGTGTAAGGCTCAGGGCTCTACAAAGTGCTTCTGGGGAAGATGCCAAGGAAAAGACAAGGTTACAGAGGTAGAGACTGAAAGACTGGGACCAGTCACTGGGCAGAGGTTTTTGTGGTGGTGGTGTTACTCATCAATTCAATTGCCTTATTTTGACTTATTGGGCTGCTGAGAAGGTTTTATTGGACATTTCTGTGCGCTATTTCTGCCAAGTCATACAAGCCACTGACATACCATGAAGTCTATTTGGGCTAAGTTCAGTTCTTACTTCCACTACTATAACACTGAAGGAACTGTGCAGAAGACACCACAATTTTTCCAGACATACATCAGTGCAACTGAAGAGGATCTCAACCATGTGATTTAAAGTTCACAAAAACGTGACATTTAGTGAGATGATGCTTACAACAACTGGCATTTTATACAAGTCCATCTCCATTTTGAGACAATGAATGGTGACTGCATCCAAATAAATGCTGCAAGTCTTTAACAGTTCTGTTACATACCACGGCAAGGATCATTTTTCACTAAGAATTCATCAAGTGCCATCCAGCCACCTCCAACACGGACCATGACCGTACTTCTTAGGATACGAACAAGGCGCAGTTGTTGAGAGTCACCAAACTGCAATAAAAATCAAATGACAGTCTGAGGTTCTCAGGCATTCAGATGCAGTTCAACACCGATAGATTAAAAAAAATCAGACATTTAAAAAAGTTTATTTTTATATTTAATTATTAGTAAATGCTAAAAAAAAAATCAAATTGTTTATGCAGATTATTAAAGCTGTTAAGATTTCAAATCAAATGGCACTGCATTAATCAAAAGAAGATAGCAGGATGGTAAGAAAGAAACTCAGGTTTAATTTTATGCTTGATTCTCAAATGTCTGAGGTCATAAAAGAAGCAAAATTAGTAGTACATTATTTAATTGGTTACAGTCTGCTTTTGTGCAAATTAATGAAGACCTATTTGCATTATTTCACTGATAAAATCTTAAGCAAACGCTCTTCTGCAACAGTCTTGATTTTTAATGTTGTCAGCTGAAAGGAAGGCAGCATCACTTCAAACAATCAGTATATAGTCTGGAAATTCAATGTGTTATGAGTGTTGCACAGTTCTATCAATTGATTAATCTATGGGAATATTTTCAGGTATAGCACTACAGTGCTGACACTGCTTACCTATAGCAAGGTGCATGTGGGGAAGGGAACATGAAAGAAGCAATGAATGATTGATAACTATCATTATGTTTGTCATTCCTCTGTCTACACATCAAGGTTCTTCACCATTCAGAGATGCACAACAGCCTGTTTCATACTAAGTTCCTGTATGAGTCCTTTGGGCTGGTGGCCAGGCCTAAAGCATATTTTGCTCTTGAAACCTGTGTAACAAAACCTGTACACAGTACGTTCACTCGAATTCTGATCAAAGAAAGCATGACCAAAATGTTGACCTCACAATCTGAAGAAAACTAACCAGAAGAATTCAGTACTTTTAAGCCAGCACTACTGAAATATTTTGATACCAGATCACCAGGTTAAGTGCAGTGCACCCCCACACAAACATGCAGAGCACTCACTAAAACCAGTGGGAGTTGAATGCCCCTCTTTGGGACAATCTCTGACCCTTGGAGAAGGCTGGCCATAATTCAACTGTACCTACTTGCTCCAGTGAGGGGACTGAACAAACCACACAGCAAATGTGCTCCCTACTTGTTAGATGACTTTAGTTTGGTACTACTCAAGCCAAGAAGAGAGAATAAGTTTAAAGGAATATTACTTTTAGGAACCAAACAAAAGCAAAGCTTGCTTCTTAATTCAATAATAAATTGTACTTGTTATAAGTAAGAACATTCACATGAGCATTATTTTTAAGAGTTCTTTAATAATGTATTCAATATGTGCCAAACAAAGAACCATTTTATATATGTAGATCAGTTTTTTTTTAAAAGGCATCCAAATTAATGCTGTTTATTTTCATTGGCTTGTTCTTACCAATTTTTTTTCCTAGTTATTCTGAAGATAGTATCTTTCTTCTTTTCTTTATTTTTTTTTTCCACATCACAGCCTAATTAGTCAGTTAGACCCCATCAGGCAACTGCACCAAGGGTCAAATACAGAGTGCTTTGGAAACTGCCCAGCAAGCTGAGGTTAATTCAGAAAGTGGGGCTGGAAAGTAACACCATAATGCAATAGTACCTAACTATCACTGCATTTCTTCTTATGGTAACTCAGTTGATTTCCTTCCTAAAATAGCCTGGATAACAACTTTCTTTAAACAGTATTTAACATTATTTCAAATAACCAGAGGTAAAAACATAAAGGAGTTTAAGCTACAAAAAGGCCTGTTCTTGACAATAGCCTGTAGGTGCTGTTCTGCATCATTAAGATTTTCTCAAAAAAGGCTGTGTTTCCCAGATCTGAGAGTACAGATGACAGATAAGAGGATTAACATAATTTCAAACAATTCTTTCAAAAAGAGACTTGTTCTACATGTGAAAAATATTTTAAATGATTGCTTAGATATATTGCTTGAAGCATGTGGCAAGGTTATTCACTGCTGTATGCTTTCTTCTATACTTCAACAGGCTCTGTGAGTAAACAAGAGCCTGCACCCACATTTTCAACATCTTGAGATATAAAATGGCTAGTGTTGTTGACACCAGCATGTCCAGAATGGATTATATCCATTATCCATTTTTAACAGCATGAGACTAACAGTATCTGATACCTGGTCTGCATGAGGTGTTTCCATTCTTACTGGGCAGATATGATTTAGCACTTCAGGAAGCTGTGTATCATTGTGTAGCACAGGAGTAAGTGCTGGGCAGCGTTTCCTCCTGAGGGAGGACTCACCAGTGACCCAGCTGACACTAAGTATTCTTAAACACAGCTCCAGTACATTACAGACCTGTCATAGCTCCTTGAAAACACTTTCGGAGAAGGAGTAGTCTAAATGGGAACAGCAATTTTATTTTGCGTATTTCCAAAATATGTATTTAAAGATTTACTGTGTTAGGAAATAAAATAATAATTATCAGCTAGGTTCTTAATCAGTCTGCTTGATTGCAGAGAGATTTTTTTTTTTTTTTGCAAAGATGAAAGTATTTTTTCTGCAATTTGCCGTAAATAAGTGATAAGACACTGGGATCTGTTTGCCATGATTAGTCTTTAACCAAATAGCCTAAAAAAGGCATTACAGAATTTTGAGGGATTCGACTCTTAAACTGATAATATAATTGTAATCTCTACAACTGTAGTTTAAATGCTCAAGATTTTTCAGTATGGGAATTGCTGCTGACCATTATCTGGTTCCTTTAAAAGTAATCTCCTTAATGAGGAAAATGACCAAAGAAAGCAGGTGAGGGATTGTAGAGGAGGGATCCTGAGACAAGGAATGCTCCATAGCATTTAAAGAAATACCACAGCTGACCAGCAATGAATTAGCTGAAAATTAAAGGATGGCAAGAAGACTGACCATTGCAAGCTTAAATCACTATGCATTAGGGGAAAAAAAAAAAAAAGGAGTGTGAGAAAATTAAAAAAAAAAAAACCAAACCAAAAAACTTCATAACACATTCCACTGGTTTATACCTGATTTCCCAGGAAGAACTGATAAGAAATGAAAAATGGAAGAAAGACACGATTAGTTTACAGGAAATTCTCTACATGACCTAGAACACATGCAAACTAACACGTTAGACATTCTAAATAAAGTATCTACTTGAGAGATGAGCAGGTAGCTAGCCATCCAGAGACTGAATATTGGAAAATATTCAACGCCTTCGTTTTCCTTCCCATTGCTGTTTCTGTGGTCTTTTAAAATCTACAAGTACTTATTAATCTCTCTTAGCCAAATATTGTATATTTTACCTCAAATTCTTCTGGTTATTGAATCCAGGGGTAGCAGGTTTTTCTCTACTGTGTGATATTTATTTTTCTGTGATCTAAAATAATTCTGCAGGTATCTAACACTTTCCTTAGACTTCAGAAGTATGCGTGTTCCAATAAAATGACAAGAGTGTAAAAATTATTGAATACACTTTGGTAAAAAATTTTTGAAATACAACACAATACCACAAGAAAATATCAGTCACTGTTTTTATGAAACCAA
Organism: Dicaeum eximium; assembly: GCA_013396995.1. Lineage (NCBI taxonomy): Eukaryota > Metazoa > Chordata > Aves > Passeriformes > Dicaeidae > Dicaeum > Dicaeum eximium. Next base: position 119,168 of record VWZP01000846.1, read on the forward strand.
TAGAAAATCAGCTACAGTTTACACACTTCAGGTATCTGGGCAGAAAGACCAGCTTTTGAGGATATATTGTATGTAGCGATTAGCCATATTTTTAGTCTATATGTTCTAACAAGAAAAAAAAATTAGACAGTCTTAAAGGAGATGTATAAGTGTCATTCAAGACTCTTGTGAATTCATATAGCCTAATTCCTTGCATAAACCATGTCATATGAAGAAAGCTGAAAGAACTGAAGTCCTTAGAAGACTTACCCTGTACTTGTTATCCCCAATCTGTTCCACTTGAAACCGTTTCGCACATTTACATTTCGCTACCTGCCTTGTAACCTGCAAAAAACCACAAGATAATTACTTTAAATATCACATTTCCAAGGATTTGTGTACCCAGTAAACTTCAAATCAAATAGGAGTGAAAATAAAGTGAATTATTATAGAATATGACTACAGTAGAATAGAATGCAACCTAAGGAAACAGAGAACATACCTCATCTTCAATTTTGTCAGCATCTGTGAGAGGCTTGTAAGCATCCTTGTTTGGATGAAGAGCTGCTACAAATTCATAATAGTCAATATATCCATCACCATCTCTATCAAAAATGTCTGCAACAGCACTCATTTCAAGTCGGCTTGTAGGGAACTCTGCAGGACAAAGACAACAACACAAATTTTTTCGCTTTTCAATCCCATTACAATGAGAATGAGTATTAGAAGGTGATTAGGCATTTGGTGACAGATAGTGCTTATCAAAAAAATAAGGACATTCAAACAAGTGAAGGAATATTTCTGAAAAAAACCCAATCTGAATCTCCAGTGTTACCCAGATATTGGATTAAAATGAGTACCATAGTGTGGCTTGAAGACAGAGACAAAAAAAAGAACACTGATTANGCATAAAATACCAGAAATGAACAAGATAAATAGTTAGTGGGGAAAGGTCAAGCAAGCATTTCAGTGCTGATGAAATCTGGAATGCGAAGCCTTCTCAATGGAGATCCATGCATGGTGTTTCATGAAGTCCTTCTTTAGATCAAGTTCACAGCAGAGATTCTCAGTGAAATGGTCAAAGAAAATTTCAAGGTGATGAACAGGGATTATATCAGGAGTGTTTGGCAATCATAAAAACTGATACTGAGTTAAAAGAGTGAACTATTTAACCTCTTGGTGGTATTAGGTTTTTTCCATGGATTTTTATTAATTCAGGTAAGACAGCAATATTCACATATAGTGATCTTTTACTGCATTTCCTAAAGCAGGGGGAAAATATACAGAGTACAACATTTTCCTACTGAGTAACACTAAAATGAAATGCTAGAAGCAGCCCAACTCCGAATCATTACTGTTCACAGCAAAAGTCTCCATGAACTGAAGATAAAGGATTATTTTAAGTATTAGGTCCTTATCTGTTATAAGTCTGCTCCTAAAAGGAAATATGATCACATATATGATGTGGAAGACTTACATTACCACCATAACTAAGCAATACCGATCCACCAGGAAAGCTAGGAAAATTCCTTTCTAGTTTGATTGCTTGGCATTTTAAGCCTTACTATATAGGTATATGAATATTATCATGGCTTATGGAAACACTTGTTTCAAAAACTGCACAGTTTCCTCCTATAATTGAAACTATTCTATGTAAGTTATTTAATAAAAATCGTATGATCCTATGAACTGATTTTGAAAATTATCTATAGGTTACATAAGGTACTTTTTACTATTGGGAGTAATCAATGAAAAAGTAATTGTTGAAGTAGCTAGTGTATGACAGGAACGACAATCTGAGTTCTGTGAAACCAGCAAACTACTAATTAGACAATAATATAAATGTGACATTTGTAACCTGATTCACAATGTAAAATAACTAGAAAGAGTTTCTAGAACCTAGAAATATTTTTAAGTAAAATAATTATAAAGTAATAATAATAAATTCAAAAAGGAAATCTGTGACCTTCTAACACAATAAAATGCATAGGTCACACTATCTAGACAATAAGACTTCATGAGATGTTTGTTACAAGTTCAACATTACATTAATTTTAAAACTTACTTGAAGAAAGAATTCCATCAATAAATTCCTGTCTTGTAATCTTTCCATCCTGATCTTTATCAATCCTCCTAAAGAAGTCCATCACACGAGATTTCTTATGGTTCATCCATCGCATGTATTTTTTCCTCCAAATATCAAAATCAAAGTTGGCAAATTCTCTCAGCTTAATAAAAAACAGAAAGAACTTTTTTCAGCTGAAATCCATCAATCTAGAACATCAATGAGATAGATACCATCTGTATTTTGTTGAATAATTGATTCTTTGAGGACCTACGCAAGCATTTTAAATATCTCAACTCTCCTCATTTAAACTGACGATGACAGCTTTTTGAGCACATTAAAGCACATGTATCACAGTGTTTTCAGTTAGCTGTGTCATACAATATAATACAACAAATATGGAAGTTGTTCACAGTATTGGAATTCAATCCAGGGTAAAGAAAGTCATTCAAAAAGTATGTATATTCTGTACAGTGCTTTTCTGACCTCTTCAAGTCTGTCCAAAGCATCGTTAAGTTTTCTCCTTCTTTCCAATGCCAGAAGCCAAACTTGCTGCCATTTGCTGACTAAAAGGTTTACCCGTGGATTCTTGGTTTCAATCTGTGCCTGGGCTGCTGATGGATAAATGCCTGGTGTTGGGGAACGCTTCCCTGTTAAAACATAACAAAATGCATAGGACTCACCCAGTTCAAACAAAACAAATGTTCACATGAAATGCGCTTGACCTTCCTAGAATTATTCCTTCCTGTCCCAAATAAGGAGGTCATACCCCAAGATGATTCCATATAGTGGGATTTTTCTTCCTTTTTTTTTACCATTGCTGGGGAACATCCCAGTGGTGGTTACAGCCTCTTTTTTCTAGCCAGAAGCAGCTAGTGAGGGCTCCACTAGTCAAGCTGCACAATTTAAATTAAATCTTCATAAATCTCTCAGAGTTGCAAAGTAAACAACCTTGTTTTAAAAGTAGGTTTCATGTATGGGTAAGTATAAAATACAATGGGTAAGTATACCTAAAAATACAAAAAGCAATTTCCTCACTTGATGATTCACTTTCCATTCAACTTCACTGAATACACTTCTAATTGGATTAATATGATTTTATAGACAGTCAGAGCACAATTTTGTCTCTATATCTCCCTGTGAAGTTATCTGCACTTTCAGATAATGGAAGATTTGCAAAGACTCAGCATGTACTCACTCTTGGAAGTTTAAGGGCACAGGAAAGGCTGCACACTTTAAAAATAGCTATTCATGAAGATTAGGACAAAATGTAAAAATACATGTCTCACAATTTCCTCACAATTTATAAAAAATGAGAGATAATTAGAAAAGTCAGCCAAGAGAATTTTACCCTCTTAATCAAACCTATTAGATTATTAGCAATCTGTAAACTTTATAGATACAGCAATGGTATGTGTGACACACCCCAAAATACGCTGTTACTTACTTCCTGCTCTCCCCTTATCAAGAACAGGAATATGAGATTGTACTGGAGAGGGTTCAAGTGCTTTCCTTTTATAGGTCTTTGTAACTTTATCCACATCAGGCTGTTTTCTGGTCATTTCTTCCATGAATGTCTGCAATCAGATAGAGATGTTAATTAACAATACACAAAAGTAACCAGAGGAATAAAAACATACACAAGAGCAAAACAGCAAAGTTAAAAAGAAACGCACAGAAAGACATTTATAATGCCAGCTTCACAATACAGACACAGATAAATGTTTTGTAGGTAAGAAAAATCAGCAGTATAAGCTTTTAACATCACTATGGCCTGGCTGTTAAAAGAAGGCTAAATCTAAAAACCAATCTGTCAAACTCCTTTATTAACTGTATATGGTCAGGTGATACAGAACAGGATTTTGCCTCCAAGATCCTGCTGTTCAGACTGCAGTTCACAGAAGTGAGAGAGTAAGCTGGGGTGTGTCTATGAGCTGGTGTAGTGAATCTACACCAGCTCCCTCTGGCACTTCATAAACCTATTTTTGATATTTAATCAGTAAAGCCACACTGCAGCACTAGATCTAAGGTGGCAGCACTATCATACATTTTTTATCATACACCTTTTATTCCTAATTTTATCCTTGCTTGTATTCAATCATTATAAGAAAAAATAGCAAAAGAGATTGGCAGCTGATCTCACAGCCTAGCTGAGATGTGAACCCCATGTGAGTGACACATGTCACTTAATAATCCTTACCTGATGTTCGGCTATAAGCGCTTTAACTTCCTCAATCTCCTGGGGGATAACTTCTTTATCTTTTTCAGTTAGTGTAGTCTCTGCCCACTGCAACCAGTTCAGCAAGGCTTCCAGCAGCTCCTGGTTAGCAATAAGTCCAGCCAGAGCTCCTGCCAGTCTCTGTTGATGTTGTTTAGCCCATGCTAAGACCTTGACAAAGGAACCAATACATGAGTATGTGCACATCTGAAATTCTTCACAATGTATTTAAAACTGCTCTCCTAACTGTAAACCCAGAGCTACTTCTGAGGCCTACTGATGTTTGAACATCAAAGGTGTTAAATGTGGTGGCTGATCATTAACAGTAACTAGGTAACTGGAATTCCTAGTTCAATACATTTCTTCCACAGATATTCAGGATTTGGTGCTGCTAAATACAGTAACTAGCACATTCAGGCAACATATTAAGATTTTAACTACATGTGTGAGTTGGTGAATCACACAGGATTTGGTGTCAGCTTTCCTCCTGGGCACTCCTGAAGCCATAATTTGCTATCACCAGTATTTTGGTTTTATAAAGCTTAATATGAAACAGAAAATATCACCTTAACAGCTGAGGGTACAACCTACCTGTAGCCACTTAAATCATTTGGATATCTTCTAGATTAAGATTATGTTGGATTGAAATCCTCTCTAATGTAATCAGAAAATCCTTCACATTTGCCCTCGTATTTTCTTTCCTTTGTAACTTTTCAATTTCCCCATAGAAACTATTGGTTCTCCTCACTTGGGAAGTGTCAGACAGTATTTCCTTTAATACATACAAACAAAGGAGCCTGACCATCTGCTTTAGCTCTTAAAGCCCTGCAAGTTTTGAAAGAAAGCCTAGGGAAGCACAGTATTCACATCCATCACCACGGGTATTTTAAATGTTTAGTTCTCAACAGCTGGATCATTTCCTCACAGTGTAACTACCATGTTAGTTGTCAGCTGTGTTCTAATTGAAGATGGACTGCTGCAACAAAGATGGTTCAGCATATACTGACCTCTTCAAACCTGGCTCTGATGATTGTTATCCAGTGCTTAATGGTGGTGATGGAGTCTGGGTGGCAGATAGCCAGAATAGCTTCTCCCATACCTGTTGCTTTATTCAGTTCTGCCTTTTTCTCTTCCAGTTTCTTCATAAATTCCTAAAACAGAGGTAATAACTGTAATTAGATGCTGACAAAATATGCAAGAGAAATCTGAGTGCATAATCTGGAAGGTCATGAGTCTCTTGACTGCTCAAGCAAATTCAACTTGCAAGAGGCAATTTTATTTGTATGATAAATACTTAAACTGTTTAAAAAGTCTATTCCACATAAAGTACTAAACAAAGCTCTAAAACCTTATCCCAACTTGTCACTTCTTAAAAGCCCACCACAATCTAAATCCTTGAAAGATACATGCCCTAAAAAAAAAAAAAAAAACCAAAAAACAAAGGAAACAAAAAACAAAGGAAAATCACATCATTTAGAAGTGCTGTAAACCAGCTATGTGATGGTTAGAATCATTATTCGCAACATTTCAATGACTTGATTTGTCAGTTACAGTAATTCTTCTTAATAAATTATCAAGCTCCTACCAGAGGCTGGAAATGTCCAACTACAACTGCATGCTCAGACAAGATGACAGAGTTCAGGAGCAGCTACACTAAACTAACAAAAATGTGACAACTCAGCAGCTGAGGGGGAGAGATACAGCATGTGGAAAAAATCTTGTAAAAGCAAAAGGATGTTTACAGCTTCAGGCACCAAGCTCATAGTTACTGGTATTCCTATGATAGTGGGACCAGAAGTAGATGTGGGGGAGAAACAACAATAATTAAGAGCAACTGAAAGGAGTACTTTCCCCATCCTTTCTATAGCTTGCATTTCTTTTCTTTTTTTTTTTTTCCTTTTCCCCTTTCCCTTTTATTTTTGTTAAACATTACTACTGCAATGGTTTTACTTTTCTGCCTAAATGTTATGCAAGTCTGTGTGTCTTTAGTGCCTACTGCCTAGTGGAATTTTTTTTTATACTTTAACTAATCTTTAATTAGGCTACAAAACGGAAACACGTCTCTGAAAGCTTAACTCTTCCTCTCTCTGGCCATAAATCCATTTATTTTGGATTAAAGATGAAATTAAAGATGAGCTAAGTCAGATCCTAGACAATTCAGAATCACCAAAACATTATAAAACCAGGTTCTTCAACAACTCATAATGACATTGTCCTGTGCCTTTACAAAGTAAGTATGAAGTTATTATGAAATATAGCCCATAAAATATAATCTCTTCTACTTTGTTCTAGAAGCCTGGAATATGTAGGCTCTATATTTAAATGTATTTGTTGCTAAGTGACTTTGATTTAAGCTTTAATTATTGCCAGAGTTTAAGACCCAAATTATAATAGCAAACCTTCTCTCACAAAAATGCACGCATCCTTACAATATTTCAGTTCAACATGTTTTTGGAAAAGTTGAATTGGATTATAATGAGAGATTACCAAAACAAGCCAGAGACAGGTGGAAAATGGGCAAAAAACCCCACTGTGGTGGAAAATGGGCAAAAAACTTCTTGCTCAGCTGAATTAAATCTATGGCATATGACTCACAGTGTATTAAACTCTCCCTAATTGTATTGAACTCTGTGGCAAACCAGTGACAGAAACACATTTACAAAAAAGGAAATGGGATGCTTTTCACTGAGCAATGCAGTGTATTAACCCACTACAGCTCTCAGTTCCTAGAGAGGCAGACAAGTGACAGCTATCTCTCTGACTGAGACAGCAGAATTCACTAAATCATGTGCAGTACTCAAGAACAGAATAATCAGAAATGGGCATAAAGATGGACCATTTGGATAAAATATTGTCCTGAAGAAAATGTTTCTATATGTAGTTGAATACAAATGCAATAAAACTATTTTACAAAAAATCACAGTGACAAAAGGATTATACATTTCATATTTATGTAATAATTTCAGTCATACACTTTTATTATAGTATGCAGCATTATAATGCATACATGGTATTTAGAAGTAATATAAATTACTTCTTCCCTTATTTTCTTTTTGTCTTCTTGAAAGCTAATGTTGTAAGTTAAAAGGAGATATGGCCTATTGAGAAAGACTGTGTGAGTGGAAAAACTGTAATGCCATAATCTTTCTTAGCTTGACAATTTCTCTATTTCTATTGTTTGCCCTTTAAGAGGTTGGGAGAACACCTTCTAAAGCCTACTAAAAGAATTTAAGTACAGTATGGCCACATGAAACACTGAGATTGCTTGTGTTGTGCTAGCTATCATCCTTCCCAGCTGGCCAGGGTTTCTCAGAGACAAACTTTGCTTTGAGGTTCCAAGTTATGCTTCAGCAACACAAACTTTGAAATTAGTACAGAAATATTTTGCTAATCCACCTACAGTGTGGAGGAAGACATATGAAATTCTGTTTCTATTTTCTAATTATTTCAGTGGACCTAGGATTTCACTCAGTTCTCTTCTCTGTAGTCAGACGATTAAAAGATCAAATAAATGGAACTAATGAAGCACATGTGGAGGAAAGGCAGCTAAGAGACATTTCATTGAACAGAGATGTTAAGTTGCTGCTGCCAACATTAGTCAACACACGGTGAGCTTGCTACATCAGCACATGCTGATGTATACACACATTTGATGCATACATACATTTGCCAGCTTGTGACTAGCACTCAGTTTCCAGGGCTCTAAATTAAAACTGAAAACTTTTCAAATCATTGCATTTTAAGTCCATTGAAAATCCCTCCGTTAAGAACCATTTAATAGTCCTATCTTGCATATATTCCTCTGCATAATAATATTACCAAACCCAAGTTAAACGGGATGCTTTTCCAATCTCCATTTCATAAATTTTGCTTTAACTTTCTTCAGAGCAACGATGAACATATCCAGGACTTATACCTTGTTCTATAACACTGTGGGCACTACACCCTTGGTGAGGGTGCCTCACTATTTTGCAAGGCTGAGCTGTGCATGTTTGTAGCCTCCTGTTTGGAGAGTGAAAATTTGACCTCTATGATCCTTACTTAGCCAATTTCCCATTTCATTACTGCAAAGTTAGTTTGATGCCGTATAATTTACTACCTGCAGTACCTATGCCACTGCAATATTGCAGTAGCCAATGCATGTGAAGTTTGGCAGCACACTGTTTCACCATGACAGAAGGTCCATGGATGATAACATAGTTCTGCTGGCATTTACAAATGGCCTTGCAAGAAAAGTCTATGCCATTTAGGACAAAGGTGCTAAGGAGACAGATACACTTCTGCTGCTGTAGCAGTCTGTGTGGTAATTACAGGCATGGTATACTCCACAGAGGGGCTTGCATCTGTCTCTAAATGTTCACAGCAACTTTCTAAAGGCCTATTTTTTTCTTTAATAAGCCAAGACGACTCAAACAACAGCCCAACACCAGCCTGGATATCAAGCTCTTAACTACATTAAATTCCTAGCTTCTCTACAGAAAAAATTGTCCCAGCACTCGATGCTGGATAGAACTATCCAGGATGGACTCTGCCTCCTTTCCTCTATTCTACCAGAGCAATTAGAATGAAGAGGATCCTCTTCATTTTGCTTACCCTGTGCTGCTCTATCAGTGTTCTCAAGGCCTCCTCATCGTCTGGAAGGATGCCATGGAAACGAAGAGTCTGCTCTGCCTCTGCCAGCCACTCCAAAAGGACATGGACAACTGAGTGGAATTCTTCTGCCTGTTAAGAGACAAGAAGTCATGGTCACTCATGAGATGATCTGACAGACACACTGCTGCTTACATAGGGAGATTGAGCCCACATTTGGAATCATTAATCATCCAGCAGTACTGGCATATTATCTTTCCATTAAAAAGTCAATGATACACAGCACTACATTTTCATAACTCTAGAAACAGCTCATGCTTCCCAAAAAATTATAGGAAGCCTGTTCATGCTTTTAGCCATCTGATTTATAGTGTATTTGCAGCTCAGTTGAGAATGTCATGCCTTTACACTGACAAATTATACAGGAGGTGCTTTCAGAGACCAGCTGGAGGGATGAGAACTATTGTCTGCACAGCCTAAAGCACCAATTAAACAAAATGAATTGACAGCCTGTTGGAGAGTGACTCTTTTGTGTCTGGAGAAAATAAGAAAGATTCACTTTAGGTACAGCCATATTCAGACACAATTAGTGCTTGAGGTAAGTTCAGGTTTGTGTCTGCTGAGCAAAGCAGAGCAGGAATATTGTACATAGTGGATACATTGCTACTGCAGGAGCCCCATCCTAGCATCAGTCCAAGCTAGTATATCTTCAGAGAGCTGTATATCCATATTATCTCAGGTTTGCAAACAATACAGATACACCTATTTATTGGGATTGGTACCAGATAATGCTGACAAACACAGACTGTTCTAGGTCATGATTGCACTCAGCAGTCTATTTTTTCTCTGAAGTATCTCACCATGCATTGTAATTGTGCCATTGTAAAGAATTTTTCAATACACAAATTTACTTATTTCCAATAAGGCACAAAAAGCAAAAATATTATTGCAACCTCCTACTTCTTGTCATATGGGGCATAGTTCTTTATCATCCTTCATATCTGACTGTAAGTTCAGTGATTTCCTTAGATGGTAAGGTCTTCAAAACATTTGTTTTGCATTTGTGGCAGAGACTAATAATAACAGGAATAATAAATGCTAAGAGGCACTATTTATGTGCTGTGGTAAAAGGATAGACAAGGTAAGCAATGCATTAGCGTGCAAATGAGTATTTCAAATGCAATGAGAGTGAATGACACCAAGTGAAAACGAAATTAAATTTTTGGCAACTAAACTGCAAGATATTTTTCACTCCTTCTCATACAGTACACGTAGCAACATCATTATTCCTCTACCTGCCGAAGGGCCTGTTCCAGTCGTGTTTGCTTGGATACTGACAGGGCACAAACTGTGTCCCAGCGAGTGCTCAGCTCCTGCATTTGGACTTTGACCCAGGAAGAGTCATCACGGCTGCCTTCTATCAGCTCCCTTGCAGAGCGCTTCAGAGCCTGGACACTGCTTGTTCTTTTTCCCAGCTCCTTCTGGAAAACCTAGACACCATCAAATATATTTGAAATGTTTAGCTCAATAAGATATGCTTATGTAAAAAAAAACAAGAAAAAACTACTGGTTATGAAAAGAAATGAAAATTAGATTTATTTCTGTCAAGAGGAACTCCCTTTAGGTGATGCAAAACACCTAAGTTCTATTTATTAGATTCCGTAGGAAAATATTAATACTCTCTTCTAACATAATAAAAGTGGAATATGGTAGGACAGTGTCAGGCAGATCCCAAGAATCCATTCTGGTGCAATGCATGGGAAATCTAGTCTCCTTACCACTGCTGGCTTTCCATTCTTTATCAAAGCAATTGATCTGACATGAATTAACACATAAGATTGTTGTGGCAGGAAAAGATCAGATAAAAAGCTAACAATCAAGGAGAGAGTTTAAAATCATCCAAATATAAATAAATCCCTGTCTAGGGGGGTCTAACTGTAAGGTTGTAGATCTTGCTGCTTATTCATATATTTATGTGGGAGTATGTTCACAGCAGTAGATTGAACAAGCTCCAGTTACTTAAAAGAAGCTCTTAAGAGAAGACAATTACAGTGTGCCGTGCCACTGACTGCGACTTACTTGTGATGGACAGTGGGATTTCAGAAGCAACTGAAGCATAGTGCAGGCTAATTTTTATAGACCCATGTTTCCAAACACTTTTTTTATTGAGGCCCAAAATGTCCTCCTCAGTGGGGATGAGATACTGAAAGTTGCAGGTGGATGAACAGAGGGACCTTCACCTCCTAATCTTTCCAGGCTGCAGAGCTCTGCCTGTGCGTCACCTTTGCAATACAACTTCAGCAGCCATTTCTTCTGACATACTGAACTGCAAAACTGGGACTCAGAGGCAGAGGCCAACATCTCCTACTTGTTTGCACATCCAAAACCACTTCAGTAACAAAATACTGCAGGTTTCCAACACAAGCTCCCTGGGCCATGGTCTAGTTGAAATCTATGCATAACTTTAACACTGTAATTACTTTTCTTAATAAATACACAGCAGCTCCACAGGTCTGAAAAGCTGCTGTAGTCATGATAAGTGCACAGGACATTTAGTCAACAGATGGACTGAAAAAGAATTGCTGCCCCAGAGTTTTCCAGTAAAATAATTTTTGCCATCTCTTGCCCCTAGACACACATTTGCAAATGCCTATTTGTGATTTATGACATGATACTAATAAATACACAGGGTAGCACAATAAAATAGAATATTTCAGTGCTAACTGGTATTAATGAGTCACTAAAGAGTTGTCCTCTTTCATGTATGTTTTATAGCATTTTCTATTGTTGACTACATTTGTGTTACAAAACTATTTCATATTTCTAAAAATTACAGAATAGTGGAAGATATTATTAAAATGCTACACTTATGAGCAGTCCAGTAGTTAAAAATCAGTATTTTTGGAACTACCTTATGGTTGTCAATCAGGTTCATGACTAAATCGATGTCCCCATGTACTGGTTGATCTTCTGCTAGCTGAGGTTCAATTTTGTATAACCAGTCAATGAGAGCTTGCAGAGCGTCAGTAAATTGTCCTGAGAATAGCAGGGCTTCCTCCAGTTTATTTTGTCTGACAGGGGAAAAAAAGCCAAACAACCACACACACACACACACGCACACAAAATATTAATTTATACACTTCAGGAAAATATTTTCAGCATAAAATAATAGAATAATGAAGTGTTAAGATTGGAAAAGACTGGTAAGATCATTGAATCCAACCACTATCCCAGCACCACTACATCATGACCCCAAGTGCTACATCCACATGCCTTTCTGAACACTTCCAGGGATGGTGACTTAACCACTCCCTTGGGCAGTCTGCTTCAACACTCTACAACCCTTTCAGAGAAGAAATTTTTCCTCAAATCCAACCTAAACCTCTCTTGGTACAATTTGAGGCAGTTTCCTCTCATGCTGTCATTTGTTGCCTGGGAGAACAGACCAATCTCATCTGGCTCCAGCCTCCTTTCAGGCACTTGTAGAGAGCAACGAGGTCTCCCCTGAGCCTCCTTTTCTCCAGGCTAAACAAACCCAGCTCCCTAAGCCACTTCCCATCAGCACCTGTGCTCCACATCCTTCACCAGCTCCACTGCTCTTCCCTGGACCTGCTCCAGCCCCTCAATTCCTTTCTTGCAGTGAGGGGCCCAGAACTGGACCCAGGATTTGAGGTGTGGTCTCATCAGTGACATGTACAGGGGGACAATCACTGCCCTGGACCTGCTGACCACACCATTGCTGATACAGTCACAATGCCACTGGCCTTCCTGGCCACCTGGGCACACACACTGACTCATGTTCAGCTGGTTGTTGACCAGTACCTTCAGAGAACTTCAAATCAAGGTTCCCTTTTTAAAGGGCTCTTCCTTCCACCTCCCTCCCTGCCCTTCTACTATACCATTTGGAAAAGATACATTTGCAGTATTTTACTGCTTTGGCATTCTCAGTTATCAAGCAAGCTAGCCACTCTGGTTCTACTTTTACCAAAAAAATTTCCAAAAATAGAAGCCTTTTTCTTATTTGATGAATAATTAGTTGAGTTTCATTTACCTTTCCACTGACTTTCCACAGATTGTATCCCATTTATCTCTTAGTTCACTCAGCATATCATCAAGTTTCAAATTGTCATCAGCCAGGGTGGTTTTCTCTTTCAAGGAACGTCCAGTCCTATTTGTGGTATCATACACAGAATGTTTGGCACCAAGAGATTTCTGGAATTCCTATATATATGGGAAAAAAAAGAAAATATCCATATATCATTAACTGCTTACAGGCCATTGATAGTTTTTGACATACTATTTGCAACATAAAATTGTAAATGTTGCTGCAGGAATAATTTAAACTTACTGCAAAATTTCTATGCTAGTGCTACAGTACACGTGGGGCTTGACACTAGCAGACTGGAAATGTAGCTCTCTGCCTGCCTCAGGAAAATCCCTCCTTCAGTGAGGGCAATGACTCCTGTCCTACCACAATATTCCTAAATTTCAGCCTAGTAGTCAGAAGGATGTGAAAGAACTGCTACATTGGGAGCCATTAACTGAGCATTCTTTGCACTATATTCTTACAAACTAAGACTTCAAACTGAGACTTGTAGAGCTCCCCAAGAGCTACAAAGGTTATTCTGGTTTAGCTCAACATGGACAAGCTGGGAAACCTTCAAGCAGAAGCAGCAGTCAGGTAACATCCAAATAACTCAATCTGTGCTAGAAGTAAAAATCACAAGCAGGCTTCTGTGCCCCAGAACTTTGGACAATGACAGTGACAGAGTCTGCCTGCCAGCTCCTTTTGCACAGATCCTCTGGAAGCTTTTCATAGGCAGAAAAGAGCACAAGAAACACAGTTCATCTGAACACCAGTTGTTTACTGGAGTTATTATTTACTCTGTCCGTCAGTTAATTCCACACAGGAATTAATTCCACAGGCATTAATTAATTAATTAATTCCACACAGAATTAATTCCACAGGAACTGAGTGACAGAGTAAATAATTAAATGAACACTGGAAAAAGACAGCACCAGCCAAACAAGGCAGCTTTTAAATTGCAGCAATGCTTGAAATGTTTTATTTAACACCTACATGAACTGCTAGCAGGGTATCAGTTGAAAAAAAAAATCACAAGTTTGTTTTAGAAAACCCTTATATACAGCATCAAATATTTTTGGGGATTTTTTTGTCACCAAAAAAGCAACATTTGTTTTGTAATTTATTATATCCTTGCTATTTTTTCATTTTCCTCATATAAAACAAGAAAACAAACTTTAAGAAAAAACATAATTGTCAAGCTAGGACTACAGTAAAAATAAATACAATTTTCAAAATAACCAGTTTTTTATAACAGTTCCTTCAATACAAACAATATGTCTATGCTTCTTTTATTTGATGGGTTTTGTTAACTACTTTACCCAATGTTACTAGGTTTGTACAAGGAAACAATTAAATTGCTGCCACAGAAAGATCATATGGGAGAAACAGACTTAAAGATGGCAAAGGGTTGCAGTTAGTTCATTCCCTGAGACTAAACCATATCTACTTTCATTTGACTTCAGGTATAACTGTGAATAGATTTTAGTTTAAGGTGCCAGGAACAGATAGATAAGTTAATTACTGAGATTTTTTTTTCAGCTAGATATCTTCCTTCTAAGGAAGATGGGCATACACAGACAAAATTAGCCAGGGTCATATAAATGTACTGTAAGAACACTCAGCATTAGCACAGGAATGGATTGGGTGACCTAGTGCGAGTTTTTCCATTCCTGACTCCTAAAAATGAGAAAAAAATTTCCAATAAACAGACCATGAATAACCCCCAAAAGTCCCTGGCAACATGCTAGATATGAGTGAGAGAGAAAACTTATTATCTTGGCCTTTCTTTTTCAGGGACTTTTTTTTTGGCAGTAACAACTGGCAAAGAGCAAGTCCAATATTGCTTACAGCACACATTCAGATGGGATAGCAAAATCCTTAACTAAAAGGAGCAAGGAAACCTTCAAGGCTGGACAGAAAAGACAAAGACGGACACAGGGTATATGTGGGAGTGGAAGGAAAAGACTCAAAATACAAGGAAGGACATTGCACTGTTAGAAGGTTTGACAACTCATTAAAAAACAATTGAGTTGATTTCTTGAGAGGGTGGTGTTTGAAGTTTAAAGTCACAAAGTTCACCAAACTCCCTCTCTCACACACATTCATCTTTTTTCTCCAGATCACTAGTTTCAATCCTTATGTGCCTGTACCAATTTCATCCCATTCCTTAATGAGATTCAAGCAACTCAAGCTGTAATGCTCTGCAGGCTTTTTACATGAAAGAAGCTGAAGAAAAGGTATCAGTGACAGAAGTGATGAGTCTGCCAATCCATTTGAGGAAGCTTGGTCTCAAAAAACGTACGGCTGTAGGTATAAAGCACATATCAAGTTTATCAGGTTTAACATTTCTGAAGATGGGATGAGGATAAAGGTAGAGAGTCCTAAAAACCTCAAAGAAAAGTCACAGCATTGACCATACTAGTGAGGAATTTGAGTATATAAAAAAAAATAGAGGAGTGAAAGGATTAGAAGATTAGTAAGACTCAGGCTATCATAACAGCAAGCTCCCCCCCTGCCAGTTCAGATCACTGACTTAAAATTCTGGCAACAGCAGCAATCCTAAAACAAACTGAAATTGCAGAGTTGGTGTAACAGAATGTTAACGTAAGTTTTATCTAAAGGTTTTTAACAGCAGACATGGGTAAAAGTATTTCTGCTTGACCAACTGCCAGCTCTCTCCATATTAAAGGAGAATGTTTTCTTGGTTGATAAACAACACGTCATGCAACCTGAGAGATGATAAAAAAATAAAGCACACTGATGAAGTCATTATTATACATGACAAAATTTGTCAGAGGTAAAAGCAATCACCAGAAGCCACAGTGAAAAGAAAAAATTAGATATGCAAACCCGTCAGGATATTGTGAAATATTAAAAAAATATTAATAAATGGAGAACAGTAACATTGAAATAAAACTGACATAAAAAGTAAATATATGCCAAAAAATGTAGAAAACTGAATGATCTTTCACTATTCTAGTGGTTGATGAAACTGCCCCAAGAGAAATCTTAAGCCACAATCGTATCTCTGAAGATTCTACCATTTATCCACTTGATCCTCAATAATATATTATTCTAGGCATTTTACAGAAGTCAAAATGAAGTAAAGACTACTTCTGTCTTTGCTTTTGCTCTGTGTCTGATGGAATTAAGAGCTTTACATTATCATTACGAGTTTGAAAAGCCAAGTGAATGAGAGAGATTTTTACATATTCACAGCTGAATGTCTGAAAATATGGTTTCAGAATTTTGGATCCAATAAAGAGAAATATGGGTGTAGTATTTGCTCTAATACTGTCACAGTGTTTTCTAAGGGATTTCATTAATATTTCCACTTGACATAAAAAGCAACTGCCAATCAAAATACTTGATTATTTTTCAGTTTTGAAGTTGTCCTGCAGTATTAAAGGAAAAATCTCAACCCAAATAAGCGGACAGTAAATTTTTGGTTTAAGAACTTAAAGAAAGCCTCTTCACAGACCCCTATTCTGAAATGGTATTAATCTGCTTTTTAAAGTTTCCATAGTGCTGTATTATTCTTTCCTCTTAATTTCTAACCATTTCCCCACATACCAGGTACTGTGAAAAGTTGTTTTCATTCACACCCTGTTAAAACACCATCATTTAACTTGATGTGGATAAACACCTCATTGCACTGAGGCCACAAATCTACTTTCTTTGATGATTGAACAGTACAAGGCTGAAAGACTTACCTACATTTCACTGGGCATTTTGTGTGTCATGACTCACCTTATGCTGTGCAAGCTGCATCTTTATTTTGTCAGGGTCATTTGCAATTTCAAGATCTGAGTCCAGAGATTTCTCTGACTCTTCCAGCCATTCCATAAGTTTATGCCAGGCTTCATGGAACTAAAGGAAAGTCAGATTTGCGTCGAGTTTAAAATTTACTGGTTCATGAAACAGTCCAAAAGCATTAAACCCCAGCCAAGATTGGCAAACTTTGACAAAATTTGATGTGTTTTTTCTCCCTGGTCTCTTAAACAGAACTGGTCTAGCCATGTGCCCACTGTGTAGTAGTCTCCCTTTGCCAAGTGAGTTAACAACCTTTAATGTACATGATGTGCACACATCATATGTATCTGTCAGAGACATATTGGTAATATCTGTTGATGTGTTGGTCATTTAGATTTCTACAGTTTTAGTAATGGATAGTAAATATAGAAAGAATGGGGCTTAGTTATTGCTTATATGGGACCATGGCAGTAAATCACTGGGGAAAACTTCCATCTGGATGACTGCCTAAGATGTTCCCTGTAACACTCATAAAAGTGCTCATTATATCAAATGCTATCTTGACGAGCAAGGAACAGATTTTTGATCTTCCTTCCTGTTTCAGAGAAAAGAGCACTTCAGGGAAGGAAGCAGGGAAAAAATAAAGATTCAACCAGCTTTCACAAAGTGGCATCCATTTGGGTTTTGATTTTTCTAAGCTGTCATTTCTCTCTCTCATGAAAATTCTTCTTGCCTGGGCTGCCTACACATGGAAGCACAAGAAACTAGTTCAGAAACCTTTCAAGGCATCTGAGAGACTGTTGTTCAGGGCTATTGATTAAGCCTTGACAACAGCAGCCTTCAGTACTCCTTCTACACTCCACACACACAGTTGTCATCTAAATAACACTGTATTCAGCTTTGTAAATGCATATTGAGATGAAACCCATCTCATCACAGAACTGCTGTGTGCGTGAATGCACAAGAGAAACTGTTGGAAAATAATAAACATGATTGGCTTATGAGCTAATTCATTGCCCAGAGAACTTCTTGCTCTATGAACTGAGTGGTGGTAGTGGTGAACATTGGAACGTGGTTTAGCTGTGAACATCACCAAATCTTAAATGATCGTGTTCCCTTGAATAGAAAGGAGCTAGAACATCCTATTGATATAACAGGTTACATTCCTCTCACACATTTTGTATCCTATAATTTATGTTCCTCGGTGAGGGAAACGTATCTAAGGGAAAAAACATGGATGCTACCAAATAAAGAAATCTGTGCAAACAGCCCCCCCTCCCCCCAAAAAAATACCTCTCCAGGTTTATAAGGAAATAAATGGAGATATCTTACCACACAGAAGATATTGGTCTAGTAACTAACATAAGAGATTGAGTGGTAAGTGTTGAGTATAATCAGGACACAACATAGACCCCAGAAGAAAATGCTAAGGAATACTCCCACAGATGACTGAAAAGGGTTCATCACATTCTTTAAAATATACAGGGTTGGTTATGAAACTTCTTTTTGAAGACAGATGGCACTAATACACATCTGGAATCCATACTGTAACTTTCTTTTCACAGACTATCCTATAGTGCAGACAGAAGTCACTGCCTGGGTTGAAAATTATGCTTTCACCTCCCAAATGAAGTGCTCTGGGATTGAATCACAGAAATCGCTCCACTAACTCAACACTGTCTGTTACACAAAACCCAGGCTTGCTCTGTAAGTGCTTCAAAGCATCATATTCTTCAAGAATCTGGATGCAATTACAACTAAGTTCAAAGAGCTCTATAACAGCTGTTGTCCCATTACCTGTTTGGCTCTTTTCCTTGCATCATCCAAAGCTCTTCCCCTTTCAACTAAGCGTTGGACTACTTTTTCCCATCGACTCTGTACACTAATCAGCAGATTCTTAATAAGGACAACGTCCTGTTTCTGGCTGAAATATTTCAAATGGGTTCCAGTTTTGTCCAGCTCTATGATCTGATCTCGATGAGAGTTCACTTCTGTGGCAAAAACCTTGGAAAAAAAGGGTGAAAATTACTGAATACTGCGTTGGATAAACACTGCAAAAAAACCCAGTCTGATAAAGAATGATGTAGTGAGAAAGACTACAAAATACAGTTTTAAAATAAATGAAATGTTTCTCTGAGTGCCAGCATTATAGGGTTCATTTGGACATTGTTACAGTATCTCCACAGAGTGGGAGAAAAACATTACACATCTGTTTCTTTACATACCTTGTGTTCATCAATTTGAAATAAGACAGTGTCCAAGATAAGACTTGGCCGAGAAGCTGCAGTTAGAGTCTGCTCAGCCTGAGTAAGCCAGTTGATGAAATCTTGAAGTGAGTTGTGGAACTCCATGGCTAAATTGAGGGCTTCTTCCAGTTTGGTCTGAAAAGACAGGTCATACTTTATTAGTGGCTGATATTGTGTGGGGGCTTCAGTCAAGGAAACCATTTTAGTTCAGTACTTTGGAGTAAACCATTTTACTTTAGCATTTTAAAACACTTTTCCCACTCAAAGTTTCTGAGTTTTAAAATAACAGCCTGTATTTGACCATATTCAGGGACATGGATACAAGAATGGATGGATACAGATACAGTGTAACAGATGAATAGAAAATACAGCCCCTAGTATCAAGATAATTTTCCCACATTAGAATGTATTCCCTACTACTTAACCAGATGGGACTTTTGGATTTATCAAGTTCAATGTAAAACCTGTGGAATTTCAGAGATATAAGGTGGTGGTGCACTTGGAAGAACCTCAAGTAGGTCATCAAATTTATTCTCTTACACTTAATGAAGAACAAGTTTTCCTAGAACCCTTCTTTTTAATAAAGCCCAATTGTCATTTTGGTTGCCTGAACAGAAACTAATTTGGGATACAGAATTTTGTTGATCATAAGACAGCAGTCAGAGATTTTCAAACATTTACACTGCTGACCTCACTGTGCACTCCAACCTTACAGCTTCCTGCAAGAAGGTGCTCATATTGGGTAATAATTAGTTTGTCATTTTTACTTTATCATTACCTTTAGAAACATCAGCATTATAATTTTAAAACACAACTAAGTTGTGAGTTAAATATTTGTGCTTTATGCTTATCAGTGCAGAGTTTCAAAAATTGCAATCATGGGTATTATTTTTGTTTGATTGAGTTAGAACAAGTGGACTGTATTTCGTGAAGGAATGAAAACCACATGAAATTAATAACAAGAAAACGTATGTTGCATATCAGTGAAGTCATGCTATTGATCTGTTAGAACAGAAGGTAGTCACTTGAAGTAAATGGCAAAAGGCCAAGCGTTTGGGAATTTTAAGAAAAAATGGCTAAAAACTAGGAAAATTAACACAGCAATTCTGTACTGAGGAGGAGATAAACCTGAAGGATCATTCAGTCTCTCATGTCTATGATTACTGCAATAAAACCCAGAAAACCCCTAGTCCTACCAAATGAGCATTAACAGTATCAGTTTATATATTTCTATGGAACAGACTTGTGCCATTCTCACCATACTCCCCCCCAATTATGGATAAATAACTTTTAAATCTTATTTTCCCCAATACTTTCTAAACATATTAATGAATTACGCCAGTCTCTACAACTGATTTTAAATGTAAAAAATCAGGCAAGTGTGCATCCATAAAAGCACTGATCATTAACACACTTAAACACATGATTTACACTTCCATTTTTATGCAAAAACACATACTTTTCTTTCACTGAGTTTTGTTTGCACGGACTCCCATTTTTCTTTTAAGTTATTTAAGTCCTGCTCGACGTTTGTTTCAGCAGACTCTGGGCATCTTGCAAGCATCTGCTGGCCTTTCTGCATTAGACACTTGTATGTCTCTTCTTTGGCCTCAAAGGCAGCACAAAGTTCCTAAATAAAGAAAGGACCAGAAATAATAAGGTATTAATTTAATACTCTTTATAAATACCAGTATAATATTTATTCCTCCTCCAACATTTAGCAGGTATGATAAAAACTAATAAAGGAAACACATGTAATTCATAAAAAGCCAAATGAGAAACAGAGGGACACAGTTCCTCAGGAAATGAAAACTTGCATTGTCTGTCAATGTCTTCTCCAAGATTCAAAGACTGGCAAAATAAGTATTATGCACTTTTTGAAGAAGAGTTGCTACAACTTGGTTGGCTTAAAGTCCATCTGTAGCCAAAACACAAAAAGTGTCAGCATTACACAGTGTGCTGGAAGTCCAGACCCATCCAATACCCTTCAAAAGTGGGTGGGAGAGCTTGGGAGGGCTGGTTTATTGTACATTGTCAGCATCTTCCTTCACTTGCTAGGCATGAGCACTGAAGACATTTCACACGTTAAAAGAAAGCTGTAATAAAAATGGTAACAACATGTTTTACCTGTTAACTATTCTAATAATTATGCTTTTTTAATCATGTTAAAGGTAAGCTGGCAAAAGTCTGGGAGCTCCCATGCATCCCTCTGACTAAAAAAGATATGTTCAGTATTGGTAACAGACAAATCAATATGTACCAACAAAGTTGCTACAGACTCACAAATGAGGAACATCTTTACAAGGAGATGAGGAATAGGCGGCTTGCAAATAAAAAGAAAATTTTTGAAGCAAATTTTTGAGGACAAAGAAGAAGGAAAAAAAAAGTGCCCCATGTTGGTAAGCAATGATCTTTAGCATCACTCAAAAAAAAAATCTGATTTTTAACATTCTAACAGTTTAGCATTCTAACTGGAACTGTCAGGTCAGGCATATTCCCATTCAAGGACAGTTCAGTAAGTATCACTGTTACATCTGAGCCAGGAATTCAGAGGTTCAGATCACCAGGTCTGGACTTTGATCCTGGCCTAATAGCACATCATGATTTTACACAAATGAAGCGGTAAGAACCACCTTCCTTAGAGGGAGGATATCGAGTTTAGGTGTCTTTTTTTAAACTCTGTGGTTCTACAGGAGCAGAGAAATCCACAGAGTGTTTCTTAAAAGAGAAAGAAAGGGAATAATTCAGGCATCCTGGCCACTTTGTCATTTCTAATTAAAGCACAGCCTCTATGAGTCCTCCTTACTTCTATGCTAATGATAACACTACTGTCAGCTTTGGTTAGATAAGAAATAAAGGATCAAGTTTTTTAAGTCAAGGTTCAGTGAATGTGGCCATTTTTAGGTTCATCTTCAAACTTTAGAAAAATCATAAATTTAGTTATGGGGTCAGAAGGGAAAAGAAGAATATGAATCACTGAAAATTCTGCATACACCTTTTGTAAACATACAAAAGTCGTTTTATTTGTCTCAACACTAATAATGGTTCAGGTTTGGGCATGTCCCAAGAGGGTACTAAACTACACTGTAAATAACAGTGTTGTTTTGAAGGCTATTAAATTTCTTTAAGACATTGTACAGGCATTGTAATATCTAGAACACGCTCTGTATTTACCACAAACACTTTTAAAAGATAGTTAGTCCTGAAATTCAATTTGCAAAGCATTCTAATACTGATACTTACCATATGTGCATTAAGCTGCTCTCTTGCTGTTTCTGGTAAGCCTCCAACAGGTTTTGATGCCAACAGCTGACGTTCAGTGTCTGTCAGCCATTGTTGCAGATCCTCAACTTCACCATGGAAACCTTGAGCCTAAATTATACCATATCATTTTAGAGATAACTTAAATGTTCTCCATTCCAATACCAGCTCAGATGCATAAGCACATTGGTTTAATGAGATATTTGTAATAATCAAAGGAAATTAAAGAAGAAGAAAAGAAAAAAAAAGGAAACTAGCTCAATTCAATCACAAACAAACTAGCTCAATTCAATCTAATGGATAAGAACAAAAACAATAGAAATCATGAAAGCAGTCAAAATAACTACCGTGAGACCAATGTTTTCCCTGAATAATAAACCCATACAGAAATTTTGCTCTTTAAAAACATGTAGACCAACAGCTGAAGTCTTATATCAGCACTGTAAGGAACAGTGTCCAGCTGTGGAAGACACAGCTGGATTCAAACTTTCTTCAAATTCAGGAGTGTCTGCATCATGGTTTTGATTGAGACCAAATTCTAATACATGTATCTGTGTATTTCATGTAAAAAGACACTTTTTCTGAGTTATCCCTATATTTGATCATTTCCTGTTCACCTGGATCAAGGCACTATCCAGCTGCTGTTTCCTTTGTTCTGTTTTTTCCAGCAAGTTTTGCCAGCGCTGATTCAGGAGTTCCAACTTGCTCCGTAAATTACTTGCTTCTTCAACAGCACTTGATTCAATCAGGTCATTTCCTGCTTTTTTAACGGCTTCCACCGTAGACTGATGAGCAAAAACATCATTTTGTAGCACCTACAATTGTAACACAGCATGGCCATGTCATTAAGTTACTGAATGAAGGCACTCACAGTGACTGAGCCAGTTGTAGTCTAAGGACAAGACAACAGCTTAACTTCAGCACAGGTATCAGAAATTAGAGTTAATAACTAAGACTTCTTCAGTCAAAAGCAGTAACAGACCATTCTGACATAATACTGAAGTTTATTTTTGTATCTTGGAAAAAATAATATATTCCATCTGAAAGCATATATTTCTGAAATTATTAAAGGTTTTTAGTAGTGCTAGGAGTAATTATTTATTCACTTTTTAAATTTATTACATATTTCCTGTTAACAGGATTTTTCTTTGAATACTATGTGCCTGCTGCACTATACAACAACCCACCTGCCATGATGTCTTCTTGTGCATTTCACAACCCCTCTCATATTATGCCAGACTACCAGGGCACTTGACCTGTGCTAAAAGCTAGGGGATGGTTGTAGTACTAACACCAAAAGACCTCCTCCATCTGCTGGAAAACCCCTTATCACCCATCACAGTAAAAACCATAAAAGGCAAAATGGACATGTGGGAAAAAAAATGCTGTTTTCAGAAGGATGTGGGGGCAGGGCAAGAAAAGGGGCAAGAGGAGGATGTGGGGGCAGGGCAGAAAAAAATACACAAAATGGTTGGGAAGAGAATGGTAAACCCTATCTAAGAAATTTAAGTTTATGATTGCTGTCTTCCATGGGTCTGACTGAAACTCACCTCCATCAAAGAGCTAGCATATGGAAAAAACATAAAGCTAAATAAAAAGGAACTTAAAAATAAACTGAATGGAGCACATTATAAAATAGCATGTCACAAGTAGACTTTGAATACAAAATACACATCATATTTAATTCTTCTATGCTAAGAACCAGATTATTTTATTTTCTTAACAAGGTGAAAAAAGGTATTCACAGAATCAGATGCATCTTATCCCTTCCTTCCTGCTGAGACTAAGACCAAGGTCTATTCTTTCCAAAGTTATTCAAGAGGTGGATGTTTTTACAGGCTACCACAGGATGCACTACTGTGTGAACTTTCTAACCTATAAACTCTGTATTATGAAAAGGAAGTGGATTCATTCATGTGTTTGCTGAACTCCTTCAGCACAGACACAAATGATGTCTTGATGCTTCTTCTCTGGTAAAACACTTCCGCTCGATAAGAATATAAAAGGTTCGTGAAGCAGAACCTGGTTTTGTCATTTTATTGACTTTGTTTTAAAAGGGTCTGTTTATAACAATAGTCACATAGGGTATGTAGATACTGTATTCTGTTTGAGTTCCAACTGACAACCCAAAAGCCTTCAGAAGCTGCATAGCTGCATTAACACAGACAATGAAAATACTTTAATTATCTGTGTACTGTCAATTTCAATCAATTCTCTCAAAATCCAAAATGGACTCTGAGTGCTTTTTACATCACATGCAGGCCAAAAATTAAATGGCAGATTTAAAGGGAGAGGAATTACAAGGTTAGATTGAAATCTTCAAACCTAGAAAGAACACATTGTTATGAAGGGCACAGAGTTACACACAGAGGCAGGGAAAATCTCTTACTCCTGGGAGATGTTTTAAAAATAAAGGTATAGCAGAAGCATTCTTCCATGGGCTTCAAAATAACAATGATCAGTGAAGTAAAAATACTAAAACAAACAAACAAAAAAAAACCTTAACCCTACATTTTAAGTAACACAGAAAAAGAGATGGGAGTTTCCACAGATTTTTGGAGAAGCATTTTCCATCTTAGTTGAACCCAGCTGACACACAGTTTTGCAGAACTCAGAACAAATCATTGTTTTCTGAGAGGGAAGAAAGAACCAAAGATATGGAAGAGTCATGCAGTTTGTGAGACCTGGCTTAAACAGCACTAAACCAAGGAGTTTATTCCTTTAGGGAGAGGAGTAGGTTCAGTAACTTTTGAGTTCCCTAGGTCAAAGAAAGGTGATTAGAGGTGGAGACTAGGGTAAGCTGTTTATTTTTAACTAAAACCTATGCCACTTGCATGGCATATGCAAGAAAGGAAGGAATGTGGAGGAGTAAGAGGAAATATATTATTTATTCCAAGCCTTCATTTCAGCTATAATCTGCATCTTGAAAGTATATGTAGAGCATTATTTATCAAATATGAAGCTTTACTAAAAGACTCATCCCTAAGATAAATATCAAAAGAACATTTAGGTTAATATTGATTACAATTACGTACATGATGTTTGGCAAGTTCAATTTCAATAGCCTTGGGGTCTCCACCCACGGGTTTCTGTTCATTCAGCAGGTCTTCTGTGTGTGTCAGCCAGGCCAGTAACTCATCCAGGGCATGCTGGAACTGCCCCAAGGCTAACAAGGCACCTTCCAGCTTGTGCTACAGTAAAAATAAAGTTAAATCATTTCACAATGCAGCTGAATTGTGTTACATTACCATTAGTCACCATAATCCAGAGCAAAGTCCACACTAAAACAGAATAAAAACCCGGGAGAAATCGTTACCCACTACAGGCATTGCTTTACAACTACAGTTGAGTTAGCAACTCCCTGGTAAAGCCTTGCAGTCCAGGCTCAAATTCCTGGCCTTGGAAGAAGCCATACCAGAACAGAGTTAAGGCTGAAGGTTCTTTCATCAGATGTATCAGTAGCTTTTTATCACTTAAAACATATTTTCAATATGAATGCAATTTGGTGCATGATCTTTTTAAAACCTTTTCTTTGTTATGCAATGATTCAGTTTAGAAAAAATAATACACTTCAAAGGACTCTTTCACATCTCTCTGCTTGATAATTTAAGGAAGTAACACTGAAATAGTTTAATATTAAGTTAATGGGGTATTACTCAACTGTTTAGTTCAGCAGCTACTGTTACTTTTGCACATATAAACATTTTCGACTGCCACTTAAGATATCATCAAATAACCAAAATGAAATAATAATCATTCTACATAGTATTACTGATAGAAAACTTAAAAAAAATGTTTAAAAAGTTTTAAAAACTCAACTAATTGTACAATTCAAATCCTATTATATATAGGTTTTTTAGCTTCCAAACTAAAAGGAATGTGGAAATTAATATCAGCATTATATATAACAAAGAGTTTTTCACAAAAATCTAAGTCATTCATAAAGTCCCCACCTCCAAGCTTATTTACCTGTCTACTTATAATTTTGTCTTCTAGGCTGTCCCACAATAGTCTGAGCTCTGAGAGAGGGTCTTGAACAGTGTGCTTGTCACTCTCTTGTGTTGCCTTCTTTAGCAACAGCTCTGCCTGATGGTTCAGTCTTTCCATTTCTATCTGCTGCTGATAAGCTTCTGTCTTAAATTGCTATGGTAAATAGAAAAAGAATAGAAATAAATGAAACACAAGTAATGGTTATAGAATCACAGAATGATTCTGTGTTATAGCTCTTGTGGTTGTGATGGTGATAATGCTATAAAAACTTCAAATGGAATTATTCTTGAAAGGAAGTGAAAGCAAAGTTTCTTTAGTAGAACACCCTCTTTGAGACACAATTGGTGCAACAGTCTGAACACATCTTGTGTACATATGTTCTGAACTATGTAAGGTCGTGGTTCATTTGAAGTTACATCATAAAATACATAAAACAACCTGCCCACAGCCAACAAAATCTACAAGTGAGCAAAAAACCCAAGAACCTTCTCTGATAATCATGTATCTCTGCTTTTTAAACATGGCATAACAGCATCACAACATCAGGATTACTGATTGAGTTGCAAGTACAGATCCATGCAGACAGGTTTCCAAGTTTGACTGGAATCTTGATTTTCACCTTACTCATGTATTGGAAATATCATGATCTGTGTGAGCATTTTCATAAAGGCTCTTATGGCAGAAGAAAAGCTTTGGAGGCCTTCTCCAAGAGCCTCAAAGAAACTGTTCATGTTAGAAACCAGAAAACATAAAGGTCATAGCAGAAGAATCCTGCACATAACTTCATAGCTTTTGAAAGAGAACTAATGATACTACAACTGTTTTTGGGCTATCAGAATAAATAAAATGTAGCCCAGCCAAAATTTGGAATAGATTTTTAAATTAAGTGCATTTTAAAATGAAAAGTTTGCAATTAAATATTTTTAAATTTTCATGCAAATTCTTCTTTACCAAAAATTGAAAATGAAAATTGCATTTGACTCTCAAAAAATACTACACAACACAGAAAAATACAGACAAATGGAAATATAAAGGAAATAAATTGCTAGTTCATACCTTAAGTTCCTCTGTTTGCTGCTTCACTGTCTCCAGATCTGTTCCAACTGGGGACATAGATGCTAACTTGCTGCCAGCAATGTCTACCCAGTCAAATAATGCCTGAAAATCACAGTATGATATTTAAGTGTGAGCAGAGAAATGCTGTTACTTTTGAAAGTTGTGTTGAGTAAAATATCAGAACTTTTCTTTTTTCCAGAGATAGTATTGCTGTTCTCTTTCTAAGAAAATAACTTTCCCAGTAAAACCTAAGTGTCTTTGTAATACAATAGAACAAATATCCATGTAGCAGTCACAGGACTGTAAATTCTGCAAGACTAGACTTCTATTAGCAGCAAGATTGCTGAGTAGCAATCTACTTCTTGTGTAAAATCTGCAATTTTTATGAATCCCCCAAAAGGTAAATACAAGACAAACTCTGTTCTACAGTTGTTTAGAGTGAAAATGGAAGGTTGTGGATAGCACACCTTATAAATGAGGATTACAAACAAACTTCTTTTGAAGAAAGCTATTTGTGTCAGGAACGTGGAACTATCCATTCAGTACATACTAGGCAATGAAGGACCATAACTGAGCTAGAATGCATCTCTATAGTATAATGCAGAGTGACTTTAAAAAAATAAATAACAAATTATGTCTGCCTAGTTCTGATGATTTGTGGGTATTCCTTTTGCTCCCTATACAATGCAGAACCTCAAGAATACTCTACATGGATTAAGAACACCTGCATCAATCTGAGTAATTGCACAAGGAAAAAAATACCTCCAACGAGGCCCTTTTCCACCTGCCTGTTATCTGTGGAGATACCACTAAGGAGAAATGCTTAGGACAACTTTTGGAGCTGCCCACTGCTACATGGCTCCCTGAGAAAAGGAGAACTATGCCCAAAGTGCTCAAGAGGGTGAGGCAGCTGCAGTTAACAACCTATCCATAATACTTTTCATATTGCCTATTGAAATGAGTGCAAGACAGCACTTAAATACAGTTCTTTCACAAAGTACCAAGCCTGTAGGATGTGCCATGTCCAGCTACAGGAAACAGAAAGCACTTAAACCAAATGGTGGTGATTCTAACTGTCTAATCAATCTCTGCACAGTAGGAAGACAGGAGAACCTGGACAAAAATCCATAGTGATGGTGCACTGCAAAACAGGCATGTTGCACTAGCATTAAGGAGTGGTCTGCTGCATATCTGCACAAAATACAGAAGTAACTGCCCTCAGTGTCATGTGAAATTCCATTTTTAAAGAGTTAATGAACCAGGGAAGACCGTAACACCAAGAAAAAACAAACAGACAAACAACTACAAAAAACCCAACAGCATATACAGAGAAAAGATCACAGTTTCAAAGGATAGGTTGTCTAAAAAGAGACCTTTAAAGGTCTCTTCATCTTCATCTGTTCATCTAAGTGTCAATCCCTCTTTTTTTTTAAACTTCATCAGTTCTAGGAGGCACAATGTACTTTAAGATATCTTAAAACTGCTGGACTATTTGCCTACAGATTTAAAAAGGGAATTATCTTCCAAAGCGTCGTGATAGGATAAATTATACTAAGAATAATGGTTTAACAACATTATGTTAATAATACTTTTGCTTAAAATACCCGAACATTTTATCTACAAATAAGGTGGAATAAAATTCAAGTGCTTCAACTGCTTTCCACTCAAAGAAAATAGCAGCAAGTGGGTATACAGACCTGTACTCTGCTCCTTTCAGAGCCCAAAGATAAGTCAAAACTTTAACCTGCCTTGACTATCACAAGAAAATGTGAGCAGAACTACTATGAATGTGTGGTGCCAAAAAACCTCTGCTCTTATCAACAAACAAGGGGGCTTAATTTTGAATCTAAACAAAGTGCAGTATATGGACATGAAGAAAACAACCCAACATATGCATTCTTTAATGCAAAAAAATCCCAACAAACCAACCCCACCAATCTTGAGGAAAAGCCCCTGCCTACTGAAGAAAATAGTCACTACAACCAGAGTGCAGCCCTTGTCACCTACCTAATCACATGACAGTTTTTACTACAACCACATTAAATCCCATTGACCCAAGGTTGGGTTAGGTTTATCACATCATCTTACCTGTAGTCCATCTTGATATTGAACAGCTGCCAGCATAGCTTCCCCAAGCTTATCCACACGTTCTTTCCATGTTTTGTTCAATGCATCCCAGGCAGAATTCAGCTGCAAGTAAGCACAATTTACTCCAACATACAAAACCATTTTACTGCTGTATAATGTGCATTTACTAACACTTCACTGATAAATAATACAAATAAATGAAGCATGACTAGTTCACATTTATTCCATATTAACACTCTTGTCCTCCCTACCACTGCTTAACTAGTTTCTTTCAGAATTCAGTAGCGGTTCTGGACTATAAAAGCTGTAAACTTCAATACTGACTGAATATTTTTTATGAACAGAGATATTACAGTTAATAGAGAAAATACTACTAAATCATTTGGAGTTCCATCACCAGAATAAAAACAGCTTAAAAGAATCATACATTGCTGAACACTGGAGAAATAAAAATTACTTTATAGTCATCCAAACAGGATAGTCTCAGTTAAGATGTCTCACTTAGCATGAAGAATACATACCCAAAATTTATTCTAGCATTACTTTTTGCAAGAAATAGTCACCTACAATATTAATCAGTGAGTATTTAAAAAGAAAAAAAATCTTTTACGAAAGTTCTAAACCATAAATCAATGAAATAAAACAGTGTCTACATTCTAGTCTAATCTAAGATTTATTCACTCAAAAGGCAAATCTTACTTTACCACAAAGGCTTCAGTGGTGTCTCACTTTTGCCATAAAATTTTTATTTTCAAAATTTGTTGGGGTCATAAGGAATATACCAATTTCAGTTGAGGAAGCTATAACATAGCAGACCTAAGCATCTGCATTTCCCATACCTCATCTATACTCTTGTTGACAATTGGTTTGTCAGGCTCTCCACAAGCAGCTCTCAGCTCAGAGCCAAGACCCACAACTGCTTCTAGTTCTTCTTGTAGTCCATCAATTTCTTCTTTAGCAGCCTATAATAAGAAAAAAAAACCACTGCTAATACTAAATTTAATAACATATGCACAACTTGCTTTCAAGACAGAACACAGCAGGATTCCACCTTTGTTTTTCTTCCAGTCACTTGGACTTACAACTGGATGCTTAAAAAATAAGCATGCCCTTGCAGTGGCAGATGAAATCAGCTGACATCAATCTAAATTGTTGTAATGGTTTATGATACCATTTTGCATGAGATGGAAAAAATAAACAGGAAGTTTTAAATTAGATTTCTTTAATCAGAGTGTCTTCTTTGTCAGAGGTTATCATTCAACCTTCAAACATTTAACTATCAGTATAAAAAATTACAGGCTTAGAGGATAATATATAGAGCATATTGCATTTGTCCACCTTTCATTTAGATGTTGCGTACTACTCGAGGAATCTCAAGTATGTGTAACTTTAAAAGCCTCAGTGAGATGGTTATTATAAACATATTTACAAACAAATAAGGAAATGTAATGACAAGCACATGTTGCATGCTCATTGCAATTAAGCACTGATACGTATTATTAACTGTAGACTCTTGAGATACCATTATTGTAACTTTCTACACAATTACCCCTCTTAGTCTTCACAAAATAATATATTCTCCTCTGCATACCATAAATAAAGTACTTCAATCAAGAAAATACTTTCTACTGACCTCTGCAGCTTCTTGCTGTTGCTTGACTACAGATGGGTCAACTCCAGGTCCCTCCAGTTCTCGAATGAAGTCCTGAGTATCTTTAATAGTAGCTACAAGAGCCATATGATCACACCAAAACTTTTCAGCTAGTTCCATTACATCCAACAGTTTGGCCTCTCTTTCCTCAGTCAAGGTCTGGATGTCTTCCCAAATTAGGACCATTTGGTCCAGTTTCTCTTGAACAGCTAAACAACAAAGGAACTAGGTTACTACCTTGGCAAACAATTCTTGGTCATAAATCTCTCTACAGTTCTACAGCAAAAACATATGTGTACCTTTTAAAATTTAGACTCTAAAATATTTCTTTGCAGGACTCCCTATAATGTTAAGTGGAAACAAACACAATGGCCTTTAAAAATAAAATAAAGGTCATATCCACAATGAATTTTAAATGAATGCTTTGTTTTTATAAAGTTTAAGCAGCTTCTCCAGGAGAACATTCCCCAGATTAGAGGTCATCAGAAATGAAGAATTTTATATGCTGCAGCTTACTGCATTTCCACTCTATAAAAGTTTTCTCAGTCGATTACCTTTAGCAGACATATCCTTATCAGCACCTTCTGAGCGAGCTATCATTTCCTCCCCTCTCTGTTTAAGTGTCTCATACACTGGCTGAAGTTTTTCCAGATCCACCGACACGTTCTTATTTTCACTGATCTGCTCCTTTATCTTCTCAACCTCTGCTGAGATCGAAGGTGGCTGCCTCAGACGTTCAACAATGCGCCTCAGACTCTCCAGAGTTGGATCTATCTTGTCATGAAACTAGGAGGGTGGTACAGGACAGAAAGAAATGGCAGACAAATTAAAATTAAAAAAAAAAAAAAACAAAAAAAACCCCACAACCCAAAAAAAAACAAAAAACCCCCAAAACCACCAAAACAACAAACCAAAAAATGGCATCTGAAATTATCTTGGAAAAAGGTACTTTACATCTCTATCTAACATATGAATGTGCAAATTGCAAGACCTCCCTCCAGGCTCTTTTAATACCTAAATTACAAAAATAACCCTGCAAAATGGTAGGTTCTCTCAAATTCAAGAGTTTTTCTATCAAGTTTGTGTTCAGACCTGAGACACTCCCTCTGAGGGTACTATATACATAGCAGAATCCACTTATATTTGGTTCTGTGAAATTCATGTTGTTTGTAGCTTTAGAGAGCTATTAGCTTTCTGCCTTCATAATTATAGAAACACCTGTACTTTACTATTAAAAACATACATTTTCCTGTTATGACCAACATACTGATATATAGCCTCCAATTAAGGCTTTATATGTAAGGTCATGCAAAACACATTTGTTAGTGGCCAGGAGGTGCTTGCTAGTGCAGTACGTTACTTTCTGCAACTAAAAGCAGACAACAGTGTATACACCATATCCTTCCATGTTTGAGCAAGCCCAGGTAGGTGCTCAGAAACTCCATTAGAGCTGTGTTAAAGTGATTCAGCCTTTGGCATAGGTCCAAAGTTAGCCTTTATTATATGCTTTTGGATTCATAGATTCCTAAATATGTCGCACCACCATGCCCCTTTCAAATTAAAGAAATCAATAAATTGTGGGTGCACTTAATGACTCTCCAGGATCTATAAAAAGTACTCCTGACAACACTTGGAAAATATGCTGGAAAGAACACAGCAAAACAAGATTACCTTATGTGAACAAACAGCTACATCCTTTCTATTCCAAGGAATACACACAGGCAGTATAAATATAATTACTTTTTCCCACCATACAACCCACTTCAAATCTGACTCTGTAACTAACATTAAGGGCCTCAGTGTTTTTGTTAGAAGTGTGAATATCATACAAGCCAACAAAATGTGTTATGAAAGAAAAGTAGCCTTCCCACATTCAAGACTTCTGAGAAACTGATTGTAGCAACAAAACCTAACAGAAGTGATAAAAGCTAAAATTAATTTGGCAATATTTGTGTCTAATTTTAGGACACATACTACATTTTTAAGTTGTCAGTGCATTCAGCAGGCATCCTTGTACTCAACTTCAACAAATAAGACTGATTGTTTTAAAACTTAAAAGGAAGAAAATGCAAGTCATTACAGCCTCTCATTCTAGCTTCATACATTATGTCCTTCCTTTGATACACAGTGCAATTTAACATAATTTCAAACCAGAAGAGTTAAATAATTACTCTGCAAGGACTGTCTAGACAAAAATTGACATCATAGTACAGAGATCTGATAATATATATTCACATATCTTCATAAAAAAGATTATATAAAATTACGTTCTGTGGGCATTAGAATGTTTTGCTTTGCCATCTGCATATACGTTTAGGTATATAAAATGAACCGTAAAGTATTGCATAAATAATTCAGTAATTTCTCAACATCTGATTATGTTCTAGGTGTTAGCAAAGAATGCATTTCTAATTCTTGCTTTCTGTACTTAGCTAGTACAACATGTTGATGTCTATCACACACAAAGCAGGGACTCTAATATTAAGTAAATATCTTGATTTTTAAATTGGCAGCTCCACATATGGGGAGGACTAAGCATTTATGACAAAAGAAAAAGAGAGGATCTAAATAATCAGGCATATTTTAGAGGTGTGAATAAGGAAGGTGTTTAGAATGCCTGAAAGTTTAGACAGTAAATATGTGTACATAATATAAAATGTCTATAACCATTTCAAAAGCAGCATGATATCTGATGTAATTTAGTTTTGCCTCACATTCTTCAACTCAGCTGCAGGGGCTAGGAATATGACATTAATTATAACAACCTGACAAAATTACTTAGAATGTAGAATTGGTAAGGTCTTCAAGGTATATGTATTTATTTAAGACCTAAGCAGATTATAGCACTTGATTTCCAGTGAGCAGAGAAAGGGGAATTTCCTATAAAAACACCAGTATAGAACCAAGTATTTTTATTCAGGTTTTTGTATGGGTTTATGTACAAAGTTTTACTGAGTTCTTTTCTAAATCTGGGGTCGAGGGAAAAATTTGTGTGAACTTAATGACAATTAACCCATATTTAACAGTTATGACAATTAACCAATATTTAACAATACACTACTGAAGTTCTTTTTGTAGGCTGATGAAGCTAAAATATGCAGCTTTTGTGGACTTGACCTGAGTTTTATTCTGATGACATTTTGGGAAGTCTAAGTTTCCTGGTAATAACTTTTTGTAACAGTTTCAGCACATTATCTTAGGTTCTTTGGAGTCTGCAGCTAAGAGCCAATGCCACCACCACTGCTGAACTACCCACTAGTTCCACTGCCAACTGTTAACTACAGCTGCTAAATTCTAGAAATAACTATAGCCAAGTTAACTGATCAAAAGTGACATTTGTTTACATATAAATAATCAGTTAGCAACAGGTCAGTAAGAGAAAATGAAAGTGAAAATCAAATCCCACATTTTTAGACCACTAGATTTTTTACTTCCAAATTAAGCAGCTGTAACATTTTTCAATGGCTGCAAAGTCATAATACTGACTAATATATAAAATTATGACCCCTCTAGATACAGAAAAATCAATACCATTAGCAGTGATGTGAACATTCACAGACCATTAGGTTGAAAAATCCAGATGAAACAGTAGTTTAGTCTTGATATAACCATGTAAGATGACAATGTGTATTTTTCCATTGAATGAACCCAATTATACTTTAAACCTTAATTGATACCTGGGTACACTGAGAAATGGCTTCATCCAGTGCCAGTGCTCGCTTTTTGACATCTTCCTTAATTTTACTGTAAAGGGTGTCAGCTGCCACATATTTCTCTTGGATAGAAAAGCCTTCTCCCGGGCTCAGCTCCAGCAACTGAGGCCCAGTTTTGTTCATCTTATCTATATGAGGCTTGTGCTCAGCAATCAGCTCACGCAGTTGCTATAACAAATGAAACAACTTATCAGTTTCTTACCATTGCACCACCACATTACAACTGTCCACACTTCCAACACATCCAGCTGGCAAGAAATTCCAAACAAATACCTTTCATCTTAATGTAAAGCAGAAATAAAGTTAATGAGTGCTTTGCCAGTGATCATTCCCATTCCAACACAGAACTACCCAGGCATAAAACATCAGAACTAGAGACACACTGGAAACACTCTGGCAGGACACATGATTACAGGCAAAATATAAGATGCTAATTATGTATATGATGCTAACAACAGACATTGACCTTCATATTTAGTACCTATAATGACAGAAAGGGCAACGATATTCCAGACATGGGCGTAACACCACCACATATATACTTTTCATGTTGATATTGGTCACTTGCTGCAAAGCCTTTCATTGAAGAACATCACAGAAAGAGGTACCAGCATTGCAAGAAAATTAATTCAAATTATCCTTGATTTAAGAAGAGGAAACCAGCAAAAGGGAGTGTCAAAGAAATCAGTCAAAAGGGCAGAAGGACAAGCAAGGGTGATCAGTAGAGACCTATCAACCTTGTTATCTGTCTCCCCTTCTGGCCACAAGACCCCTCTGTTGTTATAACAGCACTATTATTCAACTTACACAATGTTTAAGAAGTAATTAGTAAGTGCATTATATTTGATTTCAGTTGTGTATTCCTTCTCATTATCCACCCCAGAACTGAAAACTGTGCTGAAGACTGTGCAGGGGCTTGTGGAACTGAAATGTCACAAGGTATCTTCCAAGCTGTCTAAGGATTTCAGATTTTCTTGCTTGCACCCACAGAACTGACAAAAGGGAAAGGGTTTTCTTTGTGTGAGTAGCCCCATCCTTCCTTCATTTTATTGACTTTCTCATCTCTTTTCAGAAAAGTCCCAGTCTTGTGAGGCACTGTCCCTCTCAGTGCTGTGAACTCCATGCCTTTCTATCCAATAGCTCCAGTGCAGAAATATGAGAGGTACTGGCACTGCTCCTCCCAGCTGAGAGTTTGTTTAAATTAATGAAGACCCAGAAGAGAGCCTGTATCAGTCTCAGTGTAAATAAGGTCTCCTCTCTTCAACTATGGTCCTTCCCTTAAAAAGGAGTCCAGATGCTGGCTTTCTTCCTTGCTCCTCCCCAAAAGAGGAGATGTTGAGGAGACTAAAAAAACAATGACACAACTCCTCCGTTCCCCAATGACAAAACAGAAATGAAAAATAACCCCCCTGACTCTAACTACTTTGAATGTAACTTAATTTGTACACCTTGCCACAAGAAAAACAATGTTGATTAGCTTAGAGGAAGAAAAGGAGATTATAAGAACAGTTTGAAAAGTTTTAGAAAACAATTTTGTGTGGTTTACTTTTGAGCACAGAGATGAGCTGACACAAGGCCACAGGAGTGCACTTTTCTGGGTCTAAACCTTATGCTAATACTCTGCCAACAGCTCATTTCAAACCAAACTAACTGCACGTTACTCACACAGAATCAACTCTATGAATTCCACAACTTGGAACAAAGATAGTCATCAGTAAATAAATCAGAACAGAAACATTAGGTTCTCATTCACATTTGAGAACTACCTTTTTTTCTTCTTCTTCTTTTTAACAGAACAACAAACAATTTGGTCTTCTCCATGATCTACTATGGGGTAAACAATTCTAGCAAACAAACTTTTCAGAGCAGATTGCGTGTTAAAAGTGCCTGACATTAATCTTCCATTTAACAAACAAATCTCAGCTAATGGCATAGCCCAGGGAAAATGCAAAAATAGAAGCTCATCTGAAAGGCTTCTCATAGAAGCAGCATGATTAAAGTACATGAGGAACAATCCTGCAAGTAAAGCAAGCATGATATGGTTCATGGTGACTAATCAAGGTAGTTTGTAACTCTTGTGTTATATAGCTACTCTTAACAGAACATGTTTGTTCATTCTGGACATAATAGGAAGACAAATGAGTGAACCTGGTGTTTACCAGTACCTAAGAGTGACACATTTCATTAGCTGGTCTCAAAGTAAACAAGACTTTGAAGCCAGGGTTCACTATCTAACTTGAGTCACTTAATGGAGGCAGCTAAAATAAAAAAAAGGCACTAGTTACTCCATGCTTGGCAGGGAGAAACAGGTATCTCCAGTGGCCATACAGGTTTTGCATCTGCCAAAACATGCAGGTCTTCAACCTCAGTGGCATGCATCTGATTCCATGTCATACTAGCAGTCACCTATGAAACACCTCAATTTTTATCCAAATTGATTATATATCCATGTCTACAACACTGTCACCTCTATTTTGTGATGCTAGGGTAAACAATTATTTATTTAAATTATTACACAACAAACATTCTTGACATGATGAATTACTATGGGATTGGTATCGAAGCAGTCAATTCTTGGCCCTCTAATTGTTCATCTTCCTTACCCAGCTAAGTTTAGTTTCAATGTTACCAACAAAAGCCAATTTTTTTATACATACATAAGATCAGCATATGTCCATACCTGTGTACAGACTGTACTCCCCTTTTGTTTCTTGCTCCAACATCCCATATCTGTTCTTTCTGCTTTGGTTTGTTCCAATACTGACATTAATGAGTACTTTTAAATATATTTCTTAACTAATAACTTTTATGTGTTCAGTTCTCTCAGTACAATGGCAATTATTACCCTTTGGCCCTCTTTTATGCTTACATATCACTTGCTGCCTTCCCCAGAGACTCTTGCTTGCATTCACAGTTTGATAAACAGTAGAGACATGACTGAAAATGTATATACTCTCTATTATTGTTTTAATTTTTTCTTTCAGCAGAAGAGTATCTATTTCAGTTTTAAGAATTTTGCAGAGTACTCCACAATTATAAGCAAAATACTTCCTGGTTTTTAACACTTTCTTTTTCAAAACTGGCAAAATGCTTACCCTATGTTCTTCTTGTTGTTGCTTTAATGTTTCATATTCGAGGGCTGGTGCAGGAAGCTGAGAGATGATCATCTCTGTTTCAGTCAACCATGGCCAAAGCTCTTCATAAGTCTCCCAGAACTGGTTCACCAGGGACTGAGCCCTTTCCAGCTGGAGGTTTCTCTCTGAGTTCATTTGACAGACTTGATCATATTTCTGTAAGAGGCTTTCAATTTTTTTCTGTAAAATAATATTAATTTTTTAAAAGTATGTTTTTCCATGTGTTTGTTACCTTCATTTCCAAATGTTCTTTCACAATTATAGCACCAATTCACAGTGAAGAAAATTTCAGTTTTGATGTTTCTACAGTATCACTGGTTAAGGTGGACAAAATCAACGAGAAGGGAAATCAGAATTTGAAAGAGTACTTGCAAAATAATTAGAATACATTTTACAATACTGATATTTACAAATAACACTTTATTCATAGAGCTTCTAGTCAAGCTACAAATGTTTTGACCACAGATCTTAGCCCAACTTCCTTACTGCAGACACTTATCTTCAGTGACACTTGGCAGAAACTAAGTTTTCCACAGCATTTCTGAATCAAAGCAAGAGGAACAATACACAAAATCAGCTGGGATATTTAGTTTGGTTTGATGGGGTTTTTTGGTGGGATTTTCTTTTCCACTCTGGCAAGATAATTGGATATATTGTTGCGACTGTCATTTACAAACTTGCAACAGAAACCACAAAACATTATTTTCCAGGTTAGCAAAGATAATGAGAATGAATTACCTTTAATAACATAGATAATAGTGATAGAACTATAAGGCTTATACATTACAAATTTAATGTATTTGGGCATGTGATAATAAATGAAAGTATCAACTAGCTATACTAGCTGTATTTTTCCTGTGGAAAACTGCTCATGTTATCATGTTTATGAAATATTATATGTGACAATGCACATAAATCCTAGCCTTGGAAAAAACACATATAAGCAAGACATTGAATATGAAGAAGCTTTTTTTTTTTTTTTTTTGGCAGACCAAGCTATCCTTTCATTTGTTATGTCTTGCATGCAAATTAAGTACAGAGATGCTATCCAGAGGACAGAACATAACCTTAACACACAGATATACACACAGATATTTTTCACAAATAAAAATATTTAGTAGAGACTCACACAAAACTGCTCTGCCTTATGACTACAGTTTCATAGACAGAACATCTCATCTACTTTAAATTTACTTAAGAGCAAATCAAATTTATTCAGAGATCCTGCAGCAGAACACAATTACTGGAGCATTGTTTTTCATGGGTTGGAAGGACTGAATCTACACAATATATCCAGCCTCACTGTAAAAAAATCCCAACCCCACAACTAATCCTTCCTAAATGCCAACATAAAAAAATCCATCTCTACATGTTTGCAGCCCTGACATTGGGCGCTGTGTCTGTGTGTAATAAACAAAGTCATAAGAATGCCTTTCATGGGCTGTGACAGGATGGAATAATCTTGGCAAGCAAGGTCTACATGGAAATCACCAGAAATGAAAGTAAAGGCTCACACTGAGGTGCAGAGCCATTGAATTTGGCACAGGAACGCCCACGCCCAGAGCATCACTGACCCAAAAGAACTCGGAAGATAAACTGCCAGATTCCACACATCAACCCAGTTGACTAACACCTCTTTACTCAATCATCTATAGGCTAAAATACTATTTACTATGGATGAAGATGATAAATGGGGTTCCAAATTAGTGTCAGGCAAAGAAGCAAGTACACAGCGTTTGTTCTTTTAACATCCTGAGGGAAGGAGAGCAATACACAACAGCATTTCCTCCAGCATTACAATCCTCAGACAGGAAGTCACTGTAATTAATGCTTCTTCATTAGTATTTTAAAACAAGACACTATAGGAATCCTTCTACTTATACATTGTCTGCATATCTACCACTGTAGCTGAAATTTAAGGAACTTTACCTTCATCATCTGTTTCTCTTCTTCAGTGCATGTTTTCATAATCTTATCCCCAGATTTAACAAGTTCATCTATAGTATCTTTGTGCCTTAAAATCTCCATGGTAAAAGCCTTGAAACACAATAAAAGTTGGTTAGAATAATAATTTTTAAAGAAAGTATTTGGAACAAAAGCTTGTTTTGAAATGCATTAATTATGATTGGACTGAAAATTAAATCATGCCAGTACATTTTCTAGATGGAGAGTGTGCTGGCCAATAATTAACATGACAGTTGGAAATGCATTTCTTTTACCTTTTGAACTTGCAGCTGAGCAGTGGTCTGGTCTTGCTCAAGCCTAATATCACCCAGAGACATCAGCTTCTTTTCTGTTTCTGCAATCCAGGCAAATTCAGCATCAGCTGCTTGATCAAACTAAATGAGGGAGACAAGAATTAGTTCAGCAGTTCTACAGACATGAAATTAGAATAACACTTTCAAAATTTTAATAGAAAATTAAACAGCTTCTTTTTGAATTTTTAGAAAGATAGCAGCTCAATTTCTATTTCAGATTTTTATATAAATGAAATACAATGCCCAGAATGACTCTGAGGGATTGTAATACAAGCACCTTAATTCATAAGCATGACAAAGCAACAGAAGCAAATACTTTTTTACAAAGCCTACAGCTCTTTAAGAGTCGTAAGAAAATAATCTCAGAGTTTTAACTACACTGCTTGTTTTCATTTTATTCTACTTATACATGTCTTTTTTCATCTCTGTGTTTATTATTACTGTTGGTGTTGCAATTATCCTGAGACACAGTTGTTTGATGTTACCCTATTAATCTGAAGAGCTGCTTTGGTATTAAACGATCAAGGCAAAACAATCACAGTTCAACTAAATTAGAGCAAAAACCTCACCAAATTTAGAGAAGACAGGATTTCATCCAAATCTAGGCCTCAGATTAAATGCAAAAGTTTTTTTGAGCATTTGGATACAGCCAGTCCTTTTCCTTTTGACTTTTAGATTAACTTCTGACTACAATAGTCAACATTTAAGTGTTTCAGAAATTTCCTAAAAACACTAATATAATGAGGAGTTTCTTACTAATTTGCAAAGAAAACATGAAAAGAAGAATGTGGGGATCTAAGTCTTCTGAAATGTGAGACCAAATTAAAAAAAAAAAATCATACATTGTTTCTTCAGATCAAGTTTATAGGCATGCATTTTAGCAAACACATGCTGCAGTACTCATCCAGGGCAGCTTTGAGCCTAAGCCATAGAGAAATATTACATGGGATGTATCAGGTGCACATTGTAGAAACTACCAAGAATTATTTATTAAATTTGTTAAAATTCTGCCCTCTCTCCAAAATTAACTGAACCTTAATATAGCCCTCAGTTATTGTGAAAGCCAGGATGTTTTAGGTCAGAACCTGCTACTTGTGTTGTTGATGCCCACACTTTCCTCAGAAATCTTCTTCTGAACACTCTCAGTCCCACTTGCCTTTAAAATATGCTGGTCTGTGCCTTTATGGCTGTACTCCATGACTGCTCCTTAATATAACTGGAATTCACTTTAGTCACTAACTCAGGCTTGTCTTAGTGGTTACTCATGAGTCCCACAAAATGAAAGAGTTCTGAGATTTTGTTCTTTATGAGTCAATTTTTCTCAGCCTTTATAATCCATTTGTTACGTGAAAGAGCAGAACATTCTTTTTCACTATATGTCATTTCTCAATTAAAGTAACAGAAAGTGAGACTTGTCCTAAATATTGTGATATCCTACTAGAAAGGCATGTTCTGAAATAATCAGTACCGTAAACATCAGCATAAAGCACATGAACCAGTGGTAGTTAAATCCTGGCTTTAGAAACTACAGCTCACCATCAAGGTTTCCAGAAGTCCATCTATTTATGACAGAAAGGCAGAAGATGATTTCAGATGTGTTAGATGTACAAACTAACTGCAGTGTGACTTCCTGATACCAAATATTCATGGGTATGTAAGTAATACTGAGGAAATATTTAATGGAAATAACAAAATCAAGGCATGGCACTGAAACTTCTAAGAGTTCAATAATATCAAGGAAGGGAAAAACTCTAAACTCAATTTGCTGAAGGCATAGAATTTCCAATTTGTGATGCTTAAAAACAACATTAAGGAATGAAAAGCATAAAATTGTCACTCTCTTCATCCAAAATTTGAAATTTTTTCTTCCCATTGTACATGACAGTTACTTATGAGCCCTGAGCTACACTTTGAGTCACTATAAAATCCTCTACTTAATCCCCATGCAGTTTAACCAAGCATAGTTCATTGTGGTACATTTTCTTTTGATCAGTAATGATTGACTTCCGAGTATGACGATGCTGTGATTTTCTCCATGAATGCTTTCTAAAGCACTCTCTATGGCTGCTTTAGAATGAAGAACAGGTAGAATATGACCTTGTGCTTCTGCATAGGAGTCCTTCACCAGAGGACCCCACCAAGGCCTTCAATCTTGAGAATGAAGACTAAACCATGCAGCTGAATTTATCTCTATTATCAGCCTGGGACCATTTTGCCCAGGTAGTTAAAAACCCTGGACTTTTCAGGTCTGGATCAGAAACTGCTCAACTTATGCTAGAGGATGCAGTATACACGTGGATTTCAGAAAATCTGAAGGCGAGCCAATATATAACCTCCTATCTCATCACTCATCAAAAAAATATAAAATAAAAATTCCCCTTCATTTTTGAGGATTAGGTTGATGAGACAAGAAAATGTTAATTAGCAAACCCCTTAAAAAGAAACCTGTAGTTATTTTAAGGCTCACTTAGAAGAAAATCTGAATTACTGCTAGTCTCTTTTAGCCAGCTTTTAGCAAATTTTGAAATTATCACACACACTTTCTCCTTGTCCTCTTACACCTGTTTAAGGCAACTATATAGCAAAAGGAGAAATCTCCACCAATATTTGTATGCCTGAACTGAAAAACAGTGTTTCCACAACGCACTTATAAGCTGGCTTAAATATGAGACTATTTAGTGACAAAATTAGAGCCCAGTTCTCCAAGTGTATCCATTTTTAGTTCTGTGCATGCATAGAAACCTCCACATATTAAATAACTCAGGTTTTAGGCCCCAAGAAGAAAAGCATTGTAGATATTGATAAAAGTAATATTTAAATCCTCCACTACAGCTTGAACAAGGTCATCCAGCTTTTAATTATCTAATGAGCAGAGGAGCTAGACAAGCAGCAGATGCTAGAAGGTGTGGCCAACCTAGCAATATCAGTGTCACCTCCAGAAAAGGTGGCTCAGGATCTTGGACGGTATTTTACTTAACACACTATGATTTACAAAAGATGTGGGCCACTCAGTTCTTCAGCAAACTCCAATTTAAGGAGCCACAGGATATTGACAGCAATCTTAGCTAAAATATTGTTGTTTGCATCAATGCAAACGGAGACAAGTACAACAGAGTACAGATTAACAGATTTCTGGCATTCATTTTTTAGCACTGAAATCCCATTTCATTCA
This sequence comes from Dicaeum eximium, assembly GCA_013396995.1. NCBI lineage: Eukaryota > Metazoa > Chordata > Aves > Passeriformes > Dicaeidae > Dicaeum > Dicaeum eximium. The sequence continues at coordinate 162,429 of VWZP01000846.1, forward strand.
AACGGGCCTTCTGCTGCTCAAGCATAACAAACTTTTGGCAACATTATTAAAGGACAGCTTTTGTTCAAGTACCCATGGCCAGAGAGTACACTGCTCTGTGCAAAGGGCAGTTTTCAGTACCTGCTGGGATCTCAGGAAGGCAGCATCAATCTCATCCACCTTCTGAGAGATGGCGTTGCTCACTAATCTGTAGCGCTCGTTGTCCTCCGTTATCATCTTGTCCACCCCCTCTCTGGCCCTCCACGGCACCAGCTCCAGGAAGGCACTGCCAACTTCATTCAGAGTGTCCACTAAAGCTTTGTTGTTCTTTGCTTCTTTCTTCAGCTCCTGTAAAAGGCCATTTAAAACAATTAAACCATTTAAACATGGCAGTATATGAATGGAACATACACAGTTTGCAGATTTTTCATTCTTTCAACTACTCCATGAGTCCAGAACTGAAATGCTTTCCACACAAACCAAAGGGCTAAATTAGAATACTTATTTTCAGCTAAACTGTATTAGCTTTTTGATACTCTAAGTTGTTTGACAGAAAGGTACGTGATTCTTATGAGAATTTTCCACAGAATGTAATGTAAATATATTTCTCCATTCAGTGTGACTGTCTGAAAATTTTCTAAGAATTGTTAGGACCTCATGAAGCATTCAAAGAAAATAAAACTAATAGATGGTTGTGAACTGCAACTCCACAAGGAACTAACTCACCAGCAAATGAAATCAGCATGCAATATAGCAAAATATGATGAATTCAAATTACTTCTGCAATGACTGGATTAAATTTCAAGCACATATTCACACAAAGGAATGAGTTTTTACCTACACAGAATTCCTCATCAATTAAAGAAATTTAACAGAAATTTTTTAAGCTTCCACCCTCAACATTTTCCATACCATGCAGCTTACACTACATTTTCTCTTTAGAAATAAATCTTGTCAAACAAAATTAATAATATATGTTTAAAATGCTGACACTTAAGAGGATTTTATCTATGCCACAGCTAAAGAACTAAAATAACTTTGTTTGACAGCTTATGAAGTTTCCCAGTCTCAGGTAGCTCCTCGAATAAAATGAACATGTTGTTTCTCTTGTGCTAAAAATAAACCTCAGCCCAATTTCAAAAGTGATTATAACAGATGACTCTGGAAAAAGAGTTTGATTCTTAACTACTGTTACATTTAGTCAAATAATCTGATGCCAAAATTAGTTATTCAAAAAATCATTTCATATCAAGCATAAATTAACACAAAACCTAACCAAATCACAGAACAATCAATAATTTACATGTTCTAAAACCTACTTTTTGTCTTTCTTGTACTTGGCTTAATTCTTCACCCTTTGGTATTTGAGTTTCATATGAGAGTAACTCCATCTCTGCTTCATCAAGCCATTTGCAGAGTTCCTCATGAGTTGAGTGCAGCTGGCCTGCAAGCTGCAGAGCCTGCTCTAAAGTCTTGGATACATCAGAACTTAATTTTGTAATGTCTCTGTATCTTGCTTTAATGCCTTCCAGTTTATCTTGAACAATTACAACTTCATCACCTAAAACATTAAAGGAATGTTATTTCCCATTATCACAAATATTAAAAAGAAAAAAAAAAAACCAAAACAAAATGACAACAACAAAAAAACCCTAAAATCCCAAACTCCACATATTACAGAAACCTCAGTATTTAATTTATAAAATAACCCAAACAAGGTGACAAGGCCAACCCTCAACTGTTGTAAATTATCCCACCATCACTAAAACCCACAGAGGTACAAAGTTTACCTCAGTTCAGAAATAGTTCTTCTGTCTTTTTTCTGCTTTACTAAACTATTACAAAGTAAGGAGTTAAATCCAATTTTAATCAGAAACGTTCTTATAAAAAAATCCACCCTTAAATTCACAGTATTTCTTATAAAGGCTAAATAAAAGATAAAAAGTGTCGCTAAAATGTAAAGAACAGAAAAAATCTACACATTACTAACTAGACTTTTTTCAATTACAGTAGATTTTGACATCACAGTTCACCCTCATTGCTGTCCATTTGAAACACAACTCAAAAGGCTAAAAGAAAAACAATGCATTGAAATCTATTAGCCATGATATAAGAAATGTTCAGATTTCATCACAGAATATGTGTAATGTCAAAGTTCGGAACAGAAAAGGATAATACCACCCTGCACAAACATATGTACATCTCAAAGAGTTCAAGAACTTTACAAGTACTGGAAAATATGGACAGATGCTGATCTAGAGAACAGACACATATATAACTGGAATGCAACTTTTCCCACAGTATTAGCTCCCATGGCTGAAGCTTTCCCCTTGCAGTAATAGGTAGTCTAATATCTTGTTCATCTGTGGATGCCTGCAGGGAATTTACTGTGTCCACTGCCAAACAACCCTCCATTATGAGTAATGTCCATAACTCGCTATTAGGAATGGAATGCAGGTTCACTAGGATAATTTTCCATTAAAAATAATAAAAGGATTCAAGGGCTAAATTCTCTACAGGCAAAAAAGGCCTTTTGCTCACTGACATTAAAAGTAAAATTGGCCCCAAAACATAGCCTAGCTTGACCTCAAACCTTATTAAAATAAACAACTATGATTGCTTTACCCAGTAAATTTGAACCATATTTACAAGTTGCACTTTAATTTTCTTAAGCACCTACAAGTACAAGGAAAAAAAGTATGACAAATTATAGTTCTATCTAAATTCTCACCTGTTGTTTGCTTGAAAAGCTCTAAGCCATTTTGTATAGCCAAATCAACATTTTGTTTTCTAAGAAGAATCTCTTCCTGAAGATCCTATGAATAAAGGTCATTTATGTTAGCACAGACCTAAAAAAATATTATTTTTATTTAGAATAAGCACACTGACATGTTAAACAAAATATATTAATGAAAATAAATGGTGTATGGGGATATAAATCAAATTAAAAACATGAATTAAATAAGAAATGAACAGAATCAAAATACCAGTAGTTCAGAGTGCTGTTTCTCAAGCAATTCTGTGTTGCAATCTTGGACTGACAATTTGCTCAGTTTATCATGGATTTCATTCAGCCAGTTCATCAATTCAACTTCGTCCTCCCCAAAAATCTGAGCATTGCTGTAAGCTTGCTGGAGAAGTTCACACCTGCTGTTGCTCTTCTCTTGAATTTCAATGTATCGTGCCTGAGCAGAATCTAGCTTTTCCTGCACCATATCTTTATCTTCCCTGGAGCTCATGGTCTTTAGAGACTGACCAGCACTAATGGCCTGATGCATACTCTTATTGTGAGCTAGGACATCATCTTCTAGGGCCTATATTTTATTTTAAATAATGAAGAATAATGGAAAAGAAAATCAGAAAAACATAAAATAAATTGAAGTGGAACTCAATAAAAATAGAACAAAAAAGAACATATTGCCAACATAAATGTATAAAACTTAAATTACAAAAGAAGAAAAAATTAAACAGTATGGTAAAATGAGTACAGTGCAACAGCTTTCCCTGTTGTGTTGTGCTTTACAGAAGAATCTAAAAAGAATGACCAAAGCAAGTGAGTGGTTTGTATCTTACTTTATGCTGAGAAATTTGCTGCTGCAGTTTGGAGGCCTGTGTTCCAATAGGTTCTGCATTTGCAAGCCTCTTCTCTGTGGCTGTCAGCCACTCCACCAGTGGCTCCAGAGCTTCGTGGAACTGCTGCGCCACCACCGAGATGCCTTCTAGCTGGCGGTTCCTACCAATGCACCCAGGGAATGGTTATCTTTTGTGATAAAGTAAATGTCAAACAGTTTTAATAAAGAAAAAAGTCCCTTGAATCCTTTGAAAAACACCCCGGAAATAATTCCGTCTCAGTAGGAACCAGTCACCAAATGAAACAGACATATATCCATGATACTTAATGAAAAGCAAGGTGAAGTTAAAAACAAATAAAATTAAAAACAAACACCTCCAAGGCATTTGGCTAATATACCAGTTTTGAAAATAAAAATAATATCACTTTATTCATATACTTTTTGCTAAAAATAATCTAGCACTCAATTCAGCAAAACATTTTTTTATACCCAGTTAAGATACTTCTCAAGCTTCCAGCTGTCTTAAAGCATAAAGTTACATTCCCTTGACTATTACACGTTTTAAAGTTAGGCAAAGGCTTTACTGAACCAGGATATACTGTCACGCTTCCCCAGTGCTGAAAAATAACTTTAAACATTTTTTCAATGATGACAACAGAACTACTTGATTCTAAAATTGCATCTCTTGTCCTGGATAAAAGCTCTCAACGAAGTTAGTGAAACAACATTAATAAAGCACAGTAAAGCACACTTGACCTCCAAAACAGAAAAGCAGTATCTAAAACATTTCTGCTTCAGATTACTGCATGTCAGAGAAGACTCTTGATTACAGCAAAGTCTTCTCTACAAGCAGTGCTGAACAAATGTCACTCAGGCAGACATTTAGGAGAGATTTGTTCTACATGAAAACATCACAATAATGTTTTTCAAATGAGGAACTCGTTCCAGATAAAAGCTACATTTAACATGTTTTCCAAGGCTTATAAACAAGGTAGACTTGACATATTTAGCCATGGAACACTCTGTGGGGTACTCTACATAGTTTTCAAAATCATCCTCAAATTCCTTCTTCATTTCTAGAGAGCAGCCAAAGAATAATGGAGACAAGCTTGCAGCTAATGGATGGCTTGGAAAAAGCTACAATTTCATTTGCAATTACACATCACCAGACTGGGAGGATATTACTAAATTAAACATGACATTAACATTTACCCCAGCTAATGAGTCAGATTCCTTCAACAAAAAAGGAAAAAAAAAAGGGAAAAAAAAAGGAAATAATGGTCTATTAGTGGTTGACTAATTAAATAATCCCATTATTAGTATGAGGTAACAAAACAGGTTCAGCTAAAGAGAGGCTACCACAAGGCATAGAAGACAGCAGAGGTGAGTTCAATGCTACTTTAAGTACCAACACAACCATTTGTTCTTCACTGTACAGCTTCACTGTACACTTTAAATTTTTCTTCAACTTCCCAAGTCCTCCCTTACTCTCAATTATAAGCCTTTTTCCAAGCAGTCTCATGCAGTCTTCTCTCTACTCTGAAAAAGACTGTCCTTCTCAAATCCCCACCCACAAAACATGTTCAGTAATACTTTCAACACAGATTTCTTCAAAGACACTTTACAGTTTGTAACTTCACAGGTATTTTATACATTGACAACTCATAGATGTAGGTCTGTGTTTACACAGATACTGTGTGCGTGGATTTTGTTTGATTTTTTTCAATAGGAACTTGAAGTGGACCTCAATGTCTTCTAGGAGACAGGATTTTCTGTTACTAGAATATATATATATGTATTTTAAAGGCCCTTTTTTTTCTTGAAAACTAAGGGAGCTCAGCACCTTGCATGCATCTGCAACTGACACAATGATGACCTCTTGAGTTGCAGAAAGTAATTATGTAGATGATATAAAAAAAAGGGAAATAATTGAGTGCCCCTTCTTTGTAGCAATTCAGGACTTTGAAGTTCCAACAGAATATCATTATCATTTGCTAGGTGTAAAATGTGAACTTGATTCTATTACAGAACAGGTTCTTACCTCAAAACACTTGCATTCTAATAAATTAACAAAGATAAAATATTCAGAAGATACATATGTAGTTAATCCTAGCAGATTATCACGTTAGACTAAACATTTTTAAAGAGCTTTTGGTCTCTTCAGGTCACTTTTCTCCACTTTTCCCTCAGAGGACCTATTACATCAACATCAAGACACCGACATAATGCAATCAAAAGCATGACAGTACTGCACAGTATCGAGTTCCACATGCTGCTTCTAAACGTCTATCACATGCTATGTCTACATTTTTCAAATCCATGAAAGAATTTCCAGTACCTTGTTTCAGCTTTACTGAGCAAGGCATCCCATCGACTATCCAGGAAACTCAGCTGTTTCAAGATTTTCACTCTATCAGCAGGCTCTGCTGACTCCGCAATTTTCTCCCCTTCGCGCTTGATTGCTTCAACAGTCGGCTTGCGGTCATCCAGCAGCCTCTGGAGAAGCTAGAGAGAAAGTCATCAAGCACCAGCTTATTAAGAAATATTGCAATAATGCAAATATAAAAAGAGTAGACTTCTTGAAAAGCCATTAAAAACAGAACAAAACAAAACAAACCCCACAACGAAAAAACTAAACCACAATGCCTACATTGTGATGATGATGAAAATGTGAACAAAGCTAATCAAAGAGACACACATAACACACACATCAACCCCTTCCCTGACCAACACAGGCTCAATTTAGTTTCCCAGTTGTTCTCCTAAGAACACTGGAGGTTTCATGAAGCCCAAACAAGAACCCTGCTTTCTCTGAGGTAAGGATGTGTGGCAGCCCAAAAAGTGAACACATAGAACAAAAAGTTCTAAATAACACCCTTGAGGGAATCTAGTTATTTAGAATTAAGTTACATTTTATAGGAAATTTATGGGAAATCTGTATGCCCTTCCAGATTTGGCATCACAGAGGTAATTCAGATACATAGAAAACATATTCAGATACATGGGAAAATTGAAAATGAGTTGTACAATCAACTCATCACTTACATGGGATACAATTGAGTTCACCAATCTGGTGTGGTCTCATTAACTCCTCTGTGAAGAATAAAATGCACCTCTGTCTACAATCCTCTCTTCCTCCATTCCCTAGGTGCTTTTGGCAACATTAATATTTTGCCACTGCAGGTATCCCAGGACAGCAACCTGTACTGGCCATAACTTCATATTAAATCCTTGGGTGAAAGTGGGCCACACAGGCCAACTGTGTGAATTATATGTTTTATCAGCTACATTATCACTCTTTTTTTCTATAACCACTATTAAGATATACCAAAGCTGATGACACTGATACAGTTTCTATATTAGCACAGGCCACTTCCCAATGGGATTCCAACTAATTACCAACAATGATCACAAGAAGATCAAGAGGCAAGTATTTAAATCCATAATCTGCAATCTTATCTTGGTAGTACTAGAGTGAAAATTTATTAGATTTTATTTCCTACCTTTCAAATGGCCAAATACTGGATTTTATGTTTTCTCTTTTTCCAATGGATCTTTAACATCCTTTCCAGACAATGTTAATGATTCTAATCAGAGCTCAGATGGTACAGTATCACTCTGTCTTATATCCAAGAAGATGAGCACTTCTCCCAACCCTGGACAAAGTCTTGAGTTTTGAACAGATGGCTCCTTTAAACACCTCAGCACACCCCAGTGTAATATAATACACTTGAACAGATATTATGCTTTGCCAAAGACTGGGAATTTGTTCTCATTGATGCCGTGGAAGGAGAGAGATTCTGAAACCATTTCACTTACCTTCTGTTCTTGTATTTGGGCCTTGACAACTTTGAATTCAGCAGATGGTGGTTTCTGATTAGCCACAAGATCTTCTGTATCAATGAGCCAGCTAAGCAGAGATTCAAGGGCATCCTGAAATCTCCCACAGTGGAGGAGGGCTTCCTGCAATTGAGCAGCACGCTGGGCAACCTGAAAAAACAGTAGAGGATCTCACCTGTTAATTTTATTTCTGTGAAATAATTAATCAAAATCCATAGAACATCTGTCAATGTCACTAATAAATATTATTGCTTTTGTAACTATTCATAACAGCACCATGTCACTATTCAGCATGAATCTGGATTCATGAATTGGGGCTGGAGACCCAATGAAAAGAACAGAATGACTCCCAGTAAATCACCCTGTTCTAGTAATTCCTTACAAGTTACTCCTGATTTATATAGCTATAGTATTATGAAATATACTGATGGGATTCCATATGGTCTTTATTTTCCTTACAGCAAGAATGAGCCAGGATTTCAAAGGCCCAATAATGCCATCAGTGAGAAATAATAGGAACGGAGAAGGCAAATATGTGAACCACAGGTGTCTCTGGCTCTGCTGTGTCACTCTTTCAGGAAGAGAGCAGAAGAAAGTGAGCACCATTTTACTCCCCACGCTTTCCATTTTCCAACAGCAGCTACTGCTGAAGGAAGACTTTTGAAAAGTACAGAAAAACATCTACAGGCAGTTTTTCAAAGCAGTGGTACTTTCTGATGCCTCAAGCAATACAATCCTTAACGTGCTGTAAAGGAAACATTCCACAGTCACACAAAGCTGGACTGTACCATTGCTCTGTGCACTGTGCAGGTACAACAGTGTACATGAGCAAATACAACAAACTGGAAAAACATGCAAACAATGACTGAAACTGGGACTGGATCTCCAGGGATCCCTTCTGACCCCAACCATTTCATGATTCTATGAGTCTTTCCTGAACAAAAATCCAGGACAGACCTAGAGAAAGTTTAGCAAAACCTTATAAATGACAGCAACACCTCTAGCTTAACAATATAAATCTTATCCTTAGAATTACAAACAAAGTGATTGTGTAAAGCAAACACAATTCATATTCTTAGTGAATATTTAATTTCCTGTATTTCAAAAGACTTCAGCAAGCAAATAATCAAAAGGCAGAACACAACAAAAGCAGGATAGTATACAAGATAACAACCTTCTTATTAAGAGTCTTCCATCGGGTGTTGACATCTTCAAGGTCGTGTTCAAGGTTTTCTGTGTTGGTACTTTTAGCAGCACTCTGAATAAGGCCCTGACCCAACCAATTTACTTCTTGTTGTTTAACTTGTAAGGGTTCAATTTCTTCTTTCTGGAATACCTGCAGTTGAAACCCAAGACAGACATGAAACATGGTAACTTCTGTCATAAAATGCATCTGGTGTTTACACAACAGTATGCAACAAAAACATTGCTGAAAACCGGTGTCTAGAAGAAAGGAAGCCATTCCTTGTCAGGACCTTCCTAAAAAAGCATTAATATATCTAAACAGAATAGACTCAATCTAAACAGGGTAAATTCAATACATCATAGAAGAGGAAATGGCATACATTTCCATGAGTAGTTTTAGATAGGAAGGAAAGGGACAGAGAAAAAGAGAGGCAGTTAAAGTTTTGGGGGTTGAAAAAAGAAAACTTCTGATAGAGGAAAAAATAACAAGACTGGAGGAACTCATCTGTTTAATTATCTATTCTGTCTATCTATCTATCTATCTATCTATCTATCTATAAAATCTAATAAGAACTGGCACAGACCAAGAGAGACAAGTGGGCATTTTTTCCAATTTAGGACTAAAGCCAAAGTTTTAAGTCAAAGAAACAGTGAAAGAAGAGATATTTTAAGATCTGTTTAGGAGATTATAATGATAATAAGTGAGGAGGAGGCACTACAGATGCTGTTGAAATAGTATCCCGGCAGACACCCAGGAAAATGGGCTTTCATTCAAAGGATACTCTCGCTAATTGCAAAGGCTTTGACGTGCCCAGCAGCAGTTTGAGCAGTTTTGTGTTTGCTTTATTTTACTCTTGCAGGTATTTAGGCTTTTTCAGACCCAGATTATTACCACTAGCAACAGCAGTGTAAATCTCCATTTGTATTCAGCAGCATTAAGCTGCACTGACACAAGTGTCAATGAGATCAGAAAATGGCCTGAAGCCCCTGAATTAATTACACAGGCCAGTGAAAAATAACCAATGAATAAACAATGCTAAAGAATGCTCAACTTTTGACCCTAAATCCTTCCATTTCTATAGCAGCATTCAGTAACAGTTTTGGTGTACACTTAGTGCATTCAAAAAAACCTTTCTCAGCATCCTGAAAAGCAGAGATCACTCTGAATGTACTGGCAACTCTCCTCTTCTGCACCAAACATACTGTGGCAAGTGATTGCTTTTAAAGATGCAGACCTCAGGTGCCTGAGCACACTTCCACCAGCTTGACAACTTAATCTAGCAGCTACTGCAAATACACTAAACATGAGGAGTAAAATAAATTAAGCATCCCTAAGAGATTTGTTCCTACCGACAAAAAAAACCCCAAAAACTCTAAGACTGTGGTTAGATGAAAACTGAGAGCATGCAATGAGTTGGCTGCTCCTAGAAGAAGGAAAATGCATGTGTTTTTCTTGACTGTAGGCTAAGGAGGAGACAGAATAGTATTTCAACACAGAACCAATAACAAATTCTTCTTTTATGTGCTATAAAGTCTCATCGTTTGAGAACAACGTCCTACCACAGAGGGGACTGATCTACATAATCTGTCCTTTAAAAATGCACACATTGTTTGTGGAGAGAAGCTTAAAATAAATTACAATTATTGCTGAGGCTAAAGTTTACCAGAACAACTTAGCAACAAAGCTGGAAGTATCTCAGATTTCAACCAGAGTGGGAAGAAAAAAATTACAGACCCGACAAACACCCTTTCCTTATTACAAAGCTTCCCTTACTCTCTTACCTCATCCACCACTCACAAAGCACTGCAAGATCTTGTGCTTGTAAAATACTCCCGTAACGTCAGATCTGCTTTCTGGCACGCAAATGCAAAAGGCATTTTCAGAAGAGACGGTGAGCCTTTAATCTGCCTGCTTTGGAAACCACAACCATCTGATACTGCTGCTTATACCTTGATGAGCAAGGCTGCTCAGGCTGAACACATGGCCGGGGCTGCCCTTGAATGGCATTGCCTGCCACCGCACTCCGTGCCAACACTGAGCACCAACAGAGCATGGAGGAGGCATTCCACGCCGCGAGTAAAAGGCACCAGCTGGGCAGTAACAACCCTGCTCAAAACAGCTGGAGTAATAATCACCCTCTCAGACTTTGCCCCCAGTTCATTTCCCATACTGACTATTTCACCTATTCTGGACTCCCCCATGTGTGTTATGCAAATGGCGTTGATCACTGCATCTGCCTAATTAATAGTTTTTTAAAAGTTATGTTTTTGCAATAATGGCAAAGCTTAAGAGTTTTAGACAAATATCTTTATGGTTATACTACAAGTGTTTCACAAATCTATGGATTTTTTCTAATTACCTTGTTGGACAAGAGGCCATTGCAGACTGTATCCAAGGTGTCTTGGATGCCAGTAGTCCAGATATTGCCTTTATTGCTCTCTGGGAAAACTTCTGGGCAGTTTACAGTACTACCTAATTCAAGCTGTTGAACAGAAAATGCCATTTCATTTGAGCCTGTACGTGCTACACTGCATTCCTCCGTATCAGATAAAATTTCATACTTTGCAAAATCCAAGTCACTAGTATTTACAGCAGCATTAATGTAATAAACATCTCCATTAAGAGATACATCATCCACATAATCCTCCTCTACTGTTGTGACTCGTATTTTAGTTTTTCCATGAAATTCATATGCATTTTCCACTTCATCTTTGTCAGGGGTAATACTTCTTCCATCACCTTGAAGGGGATCTTCATGTGACAGAATCGTCTCTCTGAAATCTTGTAAGTGAGAGCATTTCCCCTCCATCTCTTCCTGATCACTCTCACATGTCTGGGCATTGTTTTGTTTTACTTTTCCAGAGGGTAAAATGTCATGCAAAGCCAGTCTGCAGTTTTCGTTGACAGGGACACTCGTGCTCGCAGGCAGTGGGGTGTGCTGCTCTCTGCAAATTGCTGGGATATACGGTCTGAACTGACCTACCACACGGATATCTTCTGCAGAAGACTCCCCTGCTAATGGTATATCTTGTTTATCTTCCCTTTCTGTCGGAGGGCTGCATAAACCAGAATCATCCTCTTCCGAGGTAAGAGAATTCGTACCCCATTTGCATTTGCCTAGTCTAGCTGCCTCTGACAGATCAGCAGTTTCATTAAAGGAGTTTTCACTTTTATTGGTGTAATCTGGAAAGCTGGGTGGAACAAGCATTCTCCACGATCGTCTGTGCTCCTTCTTTTCCGTGTGAGACTTCGTTTTGGGTAACCCAGCTGTCCGAATTATATCGCTGTTGAGTTTAAGAGCATCAAAGATCATTTTTTCATCTAACTTGTTAGCTTCACGGCTTCGGAGCTCAAAAACACTGGAAGAAGTAAGGGCACCATTGGAGCACAAAGTACTGATGTCCAGTGTTCTGTGACTGTAGGGTAAGGTCCGGTCTGTGAAATGCCTCGAAGAGAGGCTGCCCTTGGAGCCTGAATCAATCTGTTCATTCAGCCTCACAGTGTCATAGATGGACCTCTGGGGAACGTAGCAGTCTTCAATATTTAGATCTTCATCTTCTTCCCCTTTGCCAACACATGGAGGATTCTGACGTAGACAGTCTGGCCTGCTAAGTGGCTTCCCCATGTTGAAAGTATTCACACAAGTATACCTCCGTTTTCACAGATTCAGGGCAAACATTTAAAAAGCACTAGCAATCTGAAGAAATAGTAAACTTGCCCTTAGCATAAGATGCATAGATACGAAAATATACATCACAAGATATGAAGTGGCTGAGGTCATTCATTAGTCAGTGCATCCGTTTAAATTTGACTTTACCTGGATATGAGGTTTCCCACACCCCAAAATATAAAGTGCTTCAGTACGAAAGTAACACAAATGTCCCAATGTCACAGAAAAACAAATTACAGCAGAAACCAGCAGTAGCCAAATATGTCAAACATTCAGTGGAAGGCTTCATTTACTTTTCCAGGTCAGAATCTGTATCTGAAATCTCCCAAATAAGCCTTCAAACGAACAAGTGTTACAGAAGGCAGTACATTATCTTCTGTACATGACTGCTTAACTGTAATCCATTTAGCTGGCTTGCAGGGTCCCATCTCCTTTATAAATAAAACATGGTGTGGGCAGCTTAAAAAGACAGAATCCACAGTGGCTTGTATGGTCCTGACCAAGGCACGGAGAAAGTCCCGGGGGGTGGGGGAAAATAAGTTAAATCCAGAACAGTAAGAATAATAAAACAGCCCTTTACTTTTTTGGCAGTAGCTATAAATAACCTTGATCTGAAAGGCAGCTTATCCTCCTCTCGCAACAGGCTTGTTCGTGGTGCCTCCGCAAGTCCCACAGGAAAACATCACTTTCTAGCAGCCAAGCCAACGCGTCCTTTGAGCAGACCGTCGGAAGACGAACGCTTCAGACCGATTCTCCCGATGCCATCCTGGAGAACTCTTTAAGGCAGCTGCAGAGCCCAGCAAGCGTGGCGCGCTCCCCGAAGGCACGGCAGGTTTACATTCGGCAGGTCCCGACTACAAGCTGCAGCTAGCGGGCTGCCCTCGCCTCCTCCTCATTTCTGAGGCGCAGCTGCCGAGGAGCCGAGGGAGGGAAACCCCCGCCGCGCAGCGCCGGCGCGTCCCGCCCGCCGCGGCCGCCCAGCGCCCCGGCTCGCCCCGCTCCGGCCGCCAGGAACGCCCCGCTTCGCTCCTCGCACACATCTGCCACCGGCCCGCCCGCGCCCGCAGCGCCGCTCCGGGGGCTCCCCTCCCTCCGTCCCTCCCCGCCGCCTCCTTATCGCCTCAGCCGCCCGCGCCTTCGCCGCTCGCTCGGTGCGGCGCGGGGGCTGGCGAGGGCAGGCCGCCCGCCCGGCGGTGACATCACTCCCGCCGCAGCCGCAGCCGCGGCCCGCTCGGAGCGCCGGGGGAGCGGCCGGCCCCGCTCCGGCCCGCTGCCTGCCGGGGACACACTCGGGGAAGGAAGCGCCGCTCCAGCCGCGGC